>CM035799.1:30117757-30300257 GCA_020466265.1 Siphamia tubifer
CTGTGTTCCTTCCTGGCGTTCTGTGTCCCTTCCTGGCGTTCTGTGTCGCTTTCTAGCGTTCTGTGTCGCTTTCTAGCGTTCTGTGTCGCTTTCTAGCGTTCTGTGTCGCTTTCTAGCGTTCTGTGTCGCTTTCTAGCGTTCTGTGTCGCTTTCTAGCGTTCTGTGTCGCTTTCTAGCGCTCCGTGTGTCGCTTTCTAAGCGCTCCGTGTGTCGCTTTCTAAGCGCTCCGTGTGTCGCTTTCTAAGCGCTCCGTGTGTCGCTTTCTAAGCGCTCTGTGTCTCTGGCTAGCGTTCCGTGTCTCTGGCTAGCGTTCCGTGTTTCTGGCTAGCGTTCCGTGTTTCTGGCTAGCGTTCCGTGTTTCTGGCTAGCGTTCCGTGTTTCTGGCTAGCGTTCCGTGTTTCTGGCTAGCGTTCCGAGTTTCTGGCTAGCGTTCCGAGTTTCTGGCTAGCGTTCCGAGTTTCTGGCTAGCGTTCCGAGTTTCTGGCTAGCGTTCCGAGTTTCTGGCTAGCGTTCCGAGTTTCTGGCTAGCGTTCCGAGTTTTTGGCTTTTTGTCTTGTCTTCTGGCTTTTTGTCTTGTCTTCTGGCTTTTTGTCTTGTCTTCTGGCTTTTTGTCTTGTCTTCTGGCTTTTTGTCTTGTCTTCTGGCTCTTTGTCTTGTCTTCTGGCTCTTTGTCTTGTCTTCTGGCTCTTTGTCTTGTCTTCTGGCTCTTTGTCTTGTCTTCTGGCTCTTTGTCTTGTCTTCTGGCTCTTTGTCTTGTCTTCTGGCTCTTTGTCTTGTCTTCTGGCTTGTTGTCTTGTCTTCTGGCTAGTTGTCCTGTCGCCTGGCGTTGTGTCTTTTCGTCGGTCTTGGTCTGTCGTTGGTCTTTTCTGTCTGTTCCTGTCCCTGACTCTTGCTCGTTGCTCGCTTCTGTCCCCTGTCCCTGCCTGTTGCCCGTGGTTGGCTTCTGTTCCCTGTCCCTGCCTGTTGCCCGTGGTTGGCTTCTGTTCCCTGTCCCTGCCTGTTGCCCGTTGCTGGCTTCTGTCCCCTGTCCCTGCCTGTTGCCCGTTGCTGGCTTCTGTCCCCTGTCCCTGCCTGTTGCCCGTTGCTGGCTTCTGTCCCCGGTCCCTGCCTGTTGCCCGTTGCTGGTTTCCGTCCCTTGTCCCTGCCTGTTGCCCGTCGCTGGCTTCTGTCCCCTGTCCTTGCTTGTTGTTCGTTTCTGCCTGCCTGTTTCCTGTCCCTGCCTGTTGCCCGTTTCTTCGTTTTGTCTTGTTCCTGTCTCAGCCAGAGTCCGTGGTGACCCCACCCAATCAGTCTCCTTGGTCCTCAGTCAGACCAGTTCAGTTGCTCCTGCTACCAACCCAGACCTCTCAGGCCACTCAGTCCTGAGGGTCTTCCGCCCGGAAGGGTTCAACACCGCCCTGCCCAGAAGGATGCCACACCGCTCTGCCCAGAAGGTACTCCGCCAGGGGGTTTCCACACCGCCCTGCCCAGAAGGGATTCCACACCGCTCTGCCCAGAGGGTACTCCGCCCAGGGGGTTTCCACACCGCCCTGCCCAGAAGGATGCCACACCGCTCTGCCCAGAAGGTACTCCGCCAGGGGGTTTCCACACCGCCCTGCACAGAAGGGATTCCACACCGCTCTGCCCAGAGGGTACTCTGCCCAGGGGGTTTCCACACCGCCCTGCCCAGAAGGATGCCACACCGCTCTGCCCAGAGGGTACTCCGCCAGGGCGTTTCCACACCGCCCTGCTCAGAAGGGATTCCACACCGCTCCGCCCAGAGGGTACTCCGCCCAGGGGGTTTCCACACCGCCCTGCCCAGAAGGATGCCACACCGCTCTGCCCAGAGGGTACTCCGACCAGGAGGTTACCATGCCGCCCTGCTCGGAGAAATACTACTTAAAAATGTTTTTATTTTTGAGCTCTGGATAACGGGGGGGGGGGGGGGGGGGGGGGGGGGTGTTTGTGGTTTTTTTTTTTGTTGTTTTTTAGGGGCTTCAGGAGCCGCCCCTTAGGGGGGGGGTACTGTCATGACCTCCGCTCCAGTGACCTTTCCCCCAATCTCCACACTCACCTGGTCCTGCACTGCGCAGCTGCAAGCCGTTCCTAATCGGTGGCTATATAAGCAGTAAGGCTTGTAGCTGCCAGTGCAGGACCATTCAGATATGTCACCTCCATAACCCGGACTATCGCTTCCATCTCCCCAATCACCATAACCCGGACACTCATCATCACCACGGACTCTGGCCGTCCACTCCCAGGTTGTGTTTGTCTTGTCTTTATGTTGTAGTTTTGTTATTAAATTATTTTGCCCTTCAGTACTGTGCATTGGAGTCCTCCTGTTCCACCTCACCCCGATCCTTGACATTTTTCTCTTCTTCAACTTTTTCAGTTTCCATTTCTTCCTCTCAGTAGCATGTGGAAGAGAGGGGCGGAGTCAGCTGTGGCTCATTTGCATGAAAGCATGAGACACTAAAACCAAGTGATCTAACAAGTATACAGAGAATGCTTAATCTCACCCTTATTTTGTGCCAATCTCAAGTTTCCATGACAACCCATTCTTGAATTACAACCAATAATGTGATTTTGACCTTTCTGCTAAAGGCGACCTTGACCTTTGACCTTTTGCAATATTGTTTGCTATACGTATACATGCGTCAGTCTGCGCAATATTATGACAATATATCCAGTATTTAAACTAAAACTATTAGTCGTAGGTGATAACACTTATGAGATTATTAGAATTGTAGAAATCTCCATTCCAGATCATTTGGCATGAATCAGAATGTTCTGTGACCCTCCGTTCTTGAGTTATTATCGATAATGTGATTTTGACCTTTTAGTTAATCGTGACCTTGACCTTTGACCTTTACTCAAATGGATCATTGTATCTAATGTGCATTAGCTATATGTATATTCCCATGTAATTTTATGGTGATATCTCAAGTATTAATTGAGTTATAGCACGATATGTCTGTGCGGACACACGCCGAGGGCTGTTTCTCCAGGTTGAAGAGGCTGCTGTATCTCTGCATCAATGTGGTATTTTGACCAAAGCATGTCACAGACAAGTCACTGACACACCAGGGAACTATGTTCACTTGTGGAAAATGGGCATGATACATCCCCTTTAAGATTCACAGTGAAGCCTTTTTGGTATATTTTTTTCAAAATGTGCAGATAAACTGTATATGAATATTAAGCACCAGTGATGACTCAATCCAGTCTTGGATTTAATTTTCATTTGGACTCAGGAGGTTTTCTGTGGTTTTTCCAGTCTTCATGGTGCAGTCAGGTTGTTGTGTGGTCCATGGAGGTCAGGGCTCTTTAGACTCCAGCTGACATCAGTGGCCCTGCTTAAACCCTCTGCTAATGATTCGGCTCCATTGTTGGGGAGTTGGCACATTCCTGACCTTCGACTGTAGAGCAGTTTTCCAGAGCTATTGTGGTGGATGAGGAAGTGTGACGTCAGGACTAAACACAATCCATTCTCCCTATCTGTTGGTCCGTTCTTCCATCTGTCTACCTGTCTGTCTGTCTGTCTGTCGGCCTACTCCTGCATCACATGGAAATCATTTGGAAAACACAGGCCTTGTTTATGTCGACCACATGTGCTTTTAAAGTTCAGACAGCGTCACCAGGCACATAGGATGTTTTAGTAAGTGAACGGCAATTAGCTGCTCTATGTTTCCAGGAGCATGGCTTCCCAAATGTCGCCATGTCACGGACTCCAAATATAGACACATGACAGGAAAGAAACCTGGCATTAACAGTCATAAACAGGTCAATTTCTAGTACATGAAATTACAGAGAAATTCAACAGTTTCACATCAGGCTATTCAGGCTTGTTTTGAAAGCCTTGTTTTTCTGTTTTCTGAGATTCACTGCTGAAGCATTTTCACAAACTGAACCCAGTAAAACCTAAAAATATAACATATTTAAAGCCAGTGGCATTATATTTTAATTCTACCAGTCATAGCAGGTATATGAACAAAAACTACAACAAGGAGTGAAAATCTATAGTTTATATTTTAGTTATCTGTTTGGATTTGAACCATATGTTGTAAAAAAATAAGTGACATTTCATTGGATTTTCACTATTTTCTTATTTTTTCCCATTTTTTTTACTGTGACTGAGGAAGATGATGCTAAATTATTTTTCATTGTAGTACAAAACAGAGGCAGCAGATTCCCCCCATGTTGAAATGCAAGCAGTAAGACCCCCCCCCAAGCTGCAAATGATGAGGTGAGGTAGGGGTTTCTTTGCACAGCTATATAACCCACCACATTGAATATTGTTACTTTTATTGTATTTAAAATATTTGAGAAATGTTTTTATTAGAATTGTATAGACGTTCAAGAAAGTTCAAGAACATAGTTTTCTTCCCATCATGCAGTTCTCTTCTCAAACAGCCAACCCTCTTTGTGTGTGATCCTCCATTTCCAAATTATTACCTCCGCCAAGGAAGTTATGTTTGTTTGTCTGTTAGTAAGATAACTCAAAAAGTTATAGACGGATTTTGATGAAATTTACAGAGTATGTTGGTAATTGGGAGATCTGGAAATGGTTATATTTTGGTGGTGATCCGGGGGGTATAACTCAAAAACTTATGGACGGGTTGTCCAAAATGACATCATCAGATCATGACAAACAACTCAAGAGTAGTTGCTGGAGGAAGTTTGTTGTCTTTCTTTTCCTTTTTTTTTGTACAGAGTTTTTACTGAGTTTTGAACATGTAAGTAAATTGGCTGGACTGGTTTTGAAAAAAGAGCCACGTAATAGAAACTACTGGGTCAAAATTCTAATACTTGTTACCTCCGTCAAAGAGGTTATGTTTTTGCCAGCATACTTTGGTTGGTTTGGATGTTTGTTTGTTTGTTTGTGTACTAGATAACTCTAAAATTGTGTGTGTGGGGGGGGGGTTATGAACAATTTTGATAACATTTTTAGGGTACGTTGGTAATGGGGAGATCTGGAAATGATTACATTTTGTTGGTGATGGGGGGGGTATCTATCTTGGCAGAGGTCTGCGCTTTTCTAGTTGAATGTGTTTTGTGATTTTGTTAAAACTGTTCCATCCATTTCAGTACTGAATTTGTGGTGGGGAAAAAAAAACAATCACAGCTGGTCTAATAATTATTTCCCAAAGCTTTATTTAACAGTCATGTTTTTATAGCCTTATCTGCTTATTAACTGCACCATCTTTAAGTAGAAGTCATAGTAGCATCTGTTTCCTCTTTCCTCTCCCACAGCCAAACATTGGACTCCTGATCCCTAGTGACCTGTGTCGCCATGCCAACTCCTACAAACCTCACAGCAACCCTCACAGAAGTTGTTTACAAGCCCATTAACAAGCCTTCATAAAGACACCAATATTGAGTCACACAGAGCAGCAGGTAGGACTGAGGAAGATGCATGAATTCTCATTGTGGCTGTAGGGGTATGATGACCTTCTGGCTTTTGTATCGCTGCGTTTTGTGTTTCAGACATGGTTTGCTGGTGGGGCGCCCTTCTGGTTTTCATATTCCTGGTGAGGACAGGATATGTGAATGGATGTGTGTGTCCAGCAGCCACCGTTTTGTCCCGGTTTCCCTCTGCAGTACCTGCTGATGTCTGCTGCCTCAACTACTCTGGCTCTTCTTTCAGCCACGTGCACTGGTCTGTGTTTACAAATGACACAAACATACAGATACTGGATCTGTCCAACTGCAATATCACTCATGTAGATATGAGTGCTACGGGGATCTTCACTCTAGAAAAGGTTTACTTAAATAACAACAGACTCACCATGCTGCCTCAGGAGTTTCTGTCCAGCCAGTCCAGTCTTCTGGAGGTGGATCTGGATGGTAACCTGCTTTTAGAGCTTCCTCAGGGTTTTCTCCACGACTCTGACAGCCTCCAGATGTTGAACCTTCAGGGGAACCAGCTGCAGTATCTTCCAGATTCTATCCTGCAGAAGCCCAACCTGCTAAAGCTAGAGCTAGATGGAAACCCCTGGGACTGCTCTTGTTTGTTACTGGAGGGCCTGGATGCGGGAAGGGTGGCTAACAGGACTACTAGGCTGCAGGATCTGGTTGCAAACTTGACCTGCTCCTCTCCCAGACACTTAGCTGGCAGGTGCGTGTGGACGTTGCAAGTGAACGACGTGTGCCGCCCAGCCGGCCTTACCGCTCTCTTCATCGTGCTCCCCCTCCTTATCCTCTCCGCCTTGGTGCTCTGCTGGTGCTGCGGGAGGAAGAGGACGAAGAAAGAAGGATCAGTTTTCAACAACTCAAAGAAAAGGACGCCCAACTTTAACGGTCAGAAGCATCGCAGCAAGGTGCCGCCAGTCGTCACTGAGCAGAACAAAGCTGCAGAGTGTAAATCCGAAGGTATCCTGAAGAACCAGCTACTACTACGTCCTGCATCCACCCTCCTGGGGAGCACCAGGGACATCTATGAAGAGGTGGAGATCAAGTTGGGATCTGTGGAGTCTCTGCCCACTGCCCTCTGTTCTGGCTCCACAGATGGGAGGCTGGACTTCCAGGAGCCACATGGCACAAGTAAGACTGAACTGGACACGGTCAGTGTGACAGAAGTGATGAAGGACTCTGCCAACAGAGAGAAGGCTTACCTGACCCAGTCCACTGAATACTACAGCCTGGTGCCAGGTATCGAACTGGAGGACTCAGACCACGGCGAGTATGAGAGTGTTGACCTCTCATGACCACATATTAAAAAGACAGTTCAACATTTTGGTTCAAACATTAACAATGCTAACATATTTTTCAAGAGTTAAAGACAAAAAGATCAATATGTCTCATTATTAGACACTCTGGAAAATCATTCAAGTCCTGCTTAGAATAGGTTTTATGGTCTGAATTTTTCAGTTTTTACTTCTAAGTGAAATTTTTTTATAAATATGTACATTATAAATGTCAGCATTTCCTAAATTGCATTGGATTGGGTTGAAATTAGCCTTAAAGTGTCACTGACACGACTTTACAACTATACATAATTTGAAAGTTCATCATGTCTAGGTTACGAGTATACCTACCATCTGTGTTTTGCAGCCATCCGATCCCAGCCAATGTCTGTATAGTGTTGCTGTTCTTCCTCCATTTCAACACTCTTATCATGTGTCTCATTTGGCTCAAATTGATGTGAAGAATATTTTCCTCTTCAACTGAATCACCTGTTGCTTCTCCTATTTCTACAGAAAAATCACTTCAATTGTCATTGGAAATGCTGTTGTTGCTTATGTTGTGTATTTTTCCACACGGGCAAAGGGGAGCAGTCTTCCTCTGCTGATGTCACAGGTCAAAGTTCAGAGTCCTGGAAATAAGTAGGTGAAATTTGTAGGTGGCCAATTTGAATCACTTTGTGGATTAAATATCATTAAATTTGCTGTGTTGTCATTAGTGATGTGATTAGTGATTAGTATAGATGTAAAATCATATCAGTGACACTTTACAGCATAATTGTCTATGTCAGGCATATCCAAACTATTCCATAAAAGGCCAGTGTGGCTGCAGTTCCAACCAAGCAGCAGCACACCACAATGGACTCAATCAATCAACTGATCTCAGTCTTCAGAGAGTCCATCGGTCAAACTATGTACTCTTGGTTGGCTGGAACAAAAACCTGCAGCCACACTAGCCCTTTTTATGGAATAGTTTGGACATGCCTGGTCTAAGTCATATTTACCCTGCCCCCCCACCCCCCTCCCCGATGGGGAGACGGGTATTGTGTGTGAATTGGTTTGTTTGTAAGCAGGTTTATGCAAAAACTAAAGGAGCAATTTCCATTACATTTTCAGGAAAGGTGCAAAGTGGTCCAGAATAGACCCCATTAAATTTGGGTGAATGTAGGTCAAAGGTCACAGTCACCAAAAATGTGTTTTCACAATAAGAGATAGGGCAAATCATAATCAGATGTGTGTGTGTGTGTGTGTGTGTGTGTGTGGGGGGGGGGGGGGGGGGGGGTTGTGCCTGGCAACACTTGTTTTTTAAGTCATTGTCAGTCATAAAATAAATAAATAAATAATATATATATATCAGTAATTTTAGGAGAAAAAAGTTACACAGATAGCAATATTTGACCAAAAATATGACTAGGTCAATGATGCTATGAGGCTAATGATATTCATCTGAATAACTGCTGTTCAAATCAATTTAAATACATTCAGACTACGAACATATTTAATGTTCAGAGTCCAGAAAATAAGTTTTTCCAAACCAGATTTGCAATGAAAGGTTGGAGAAATAGTGGTTGTGTATTTCTGCATTTATCTGTGATTCTGTTACTGGTGGTGTGGATAAGAAAATGAAAACACAGTAGTAACTTTGTTGATACATTGGCAATTCTGCATGAACATTGCATATTGACCTTTGAACATTGACAAAATGACCATCTATTGTTTTTGTTACTTGTTTGTTATAGTTGTTACTAGGTTTTTTGTTTGTTTTCTAAATCATGAATCTGTAAAGTTTAGGAAATATAAGCTGTTGCAAATTTGAAGTGGAGTTGAAATCAAGCTGTTAACCTGCAGTGGACCAAGCAGCTCAAAATTAAAAGAAATAAATACAATAGTGACCCCATCCCCTTGCACACATTTTTAATTCCATTTGAATTTTAAGATAATTTGTGTTTGACTTTAAATTATTTTCACATCTTTTAAAGTAGTTTCACTTCGTCCTTGAAGAATGTGAAAGTGAAATGTCCAGAGATAGGACATGCACCTTAACAAGTGTTTGCTATAAATCTAGCATTACTTTTTTACCATCTTTACCACAAACTTTAATGACTTCACTTTTATTTTAAATTGACAAACATCATATGTGTGAACATTGACCTGTGGGAATACAATGGTTCTGGATGTGGTAGTTTTTATGCTGTGTTGGTGCATGCTGTACCACATTTGTCCAGCAGTCACCGCTAATGTGTTGTGAGTATAGCAATATTATTGTAAAACTATTGTATTTCATTACTAATAATCTCCCAAAAATATTGGCCCTATCAACTGGTTGTTTTCATTAGTCTGTTCATAGAATACAAATACATAAGTATGCCAAACTGCAGCAGTTCCCACTTTATGGATTTTGTGTGAATCCACAGACACACACACACACATAGGCCACTTGGCGGCACGAGGTCATAGACCAGGGGTGTCCAAATCCTGTCCTTGAGGGCCGGTGTCCTACATGTTTTAGATATTTCCCTCTTCCACATGATTCAGTTGAACCCTTTAACTCCTGAAAATTTAGCAGTTCCATAGTAAAAAAAAAAAATTAAAATAAGCAACAAAATCAACAAAAATGGCCAAAGTCATCAATAAAATGAACAAAAATGCATAATAAACTGATAAAATAATTAGTAATATGAAGAAACTAAGACACAAATTGAGCAAAATTAAAGAAAAAAAAAAGAATAAAATCTAAAGTAAAATGTAGAAAAATAAACAATGAGCAACAAAATGAACAAAAACTGTGTGTCTTACTTTGTTCATGTTACTAATTATTTTTGTCAGTTTATTATTCATTTTTGTTCATTTTATTGATGACTTTGGTAATTTTTGTTCATTAAAGGGTTAAACTGAATCATGTGGAAGAGGGAAATATCTAAAACATGTAGGACACCGGCCCTCGAGGACTGGATTTGGACACCCCTGTCATAGACGGATGTAACAGAATCCAATATGGCTGCTACCGAGTCTTTACCTGCTGATCAACATGATCAACAGGCAATAAATCTGAACCCTACGGAGCTTTTGATGTCTACAATGGTCAGACAATGAGTTCCTGGTGGTGTTGCCTTGTAGAAAAACAATTGGGTAATTTGCGCTAAACCTGCACAAAATGAGTTTGACAGATGAATACATGAATGAGTTCAAATTTAATTCACATTTATACATGATAACATTACCTACATCCACGGTCTGTGTCAGTTTGTCTATGGTGTTTTTCTTCCAATTACTATTAATGCTTGGCTTTTTTATTGATAGAATACATAACTTATTCACTTGTGGTTGTTTTAAAATCCAGTAAATTAAGCTAGGATTAATAAAGTATATTCTATTCTATTCTATTCTATTCTATTCTATTCTATTCTATTCTATTCTATTCTAAATAGATGGAAAATAATGCTGAGGCGTATCTACGGGCGCCATGTTTGATTCTGTTACTTCCATCCTGGTTCCATCTATAACCTAATGCCAACCTGTTTATAACATAGATGTGACACAATTCAAATAATTAAAAACAAAATAAAAGTGTCTTGCTCCTGCCCACTATTCATATTTTTCGTTGTTTGATCCACTGGGGAACAGGTCAGACTTCACCTCTGTTGGCATTTTACAATCAAAGTTTCTTAATTCTACAAAAAAAAAAAAACCCCAACAACAACAAAGAAATGTAAAAACTAGAAATGCTGTATTTTTCTGCAAACAGCCACAAGAGTGATATTTAGTTTTGCTAATCATGAAAGATTATTTACACAAAAACTGTGTGTGCTTGCATGAATGCATATGTGTGTGTGTGTGTGTGTGTGTGTGTGTGTGTGTGTGTACCATATCAAACATAAGATATGAAAACTAAATGTTTTTATTTAATTTTATATATATATTTTTTACATATTTGCACTGCTCACACATCTGGAAAGACTTGGATAAACTAACTGTTTCTGAACCTTCTGTCTTTATATTCATATTGGTTTTCTCATCTCAAGGTCAGAAAGTGTGAATGTACCTGTGTTAAAATGTTTTACTATTCCTTTAAAATCACAGAGGAGAGACTGTGTGCGTTATTTGACTCAGAGACAGTGTGGTGTGACCACTGTAGTATTACAATGTAAGAGGAAGTGATTTAATCCGGAGCTTTTCCTCTGGGACCTGAGGAACGCAGTGACGGTTTAAAAGGGAGGTTCTCTCTCTCTCTCTCTCTCTCTCTCTCTCTCTCTCTCTCTCTCTTTTTCTTTTTACACAAAACAAAAAACTGCTATTTCAAAGACACAAAGACTGACACTTTATTTAATGCTGCCCTCCATGTTAATATACACTTCTATTTATTTCACTGAGTTGGAGACATTGTTGATAACTTTGCATTTTAGTAATTTTTTTTTTCTGAGGCAATGCAGGTTTTATATCTACTCACATCAGTGTAGTTTGCATTCCAAATTGACTTCATGTTATTTTTGTCAGTGTTTGACAATAAGATGCACAACCAGAAATGTAGGTGCTATGCAGTGACAAACTCATTACAAAGCTTACAGTTAAGTCAGTGTGAAATGAGGAATGTACAGCTTAATTGAGAAGTCTAAATTTATAAGCAGATTAAATAAGGCTTTGTGTCATACATTACAGGTTGTGCATGAAGGTTTGACATGTAGGTATAAATGCTGATGAACACTGGTGGAAGATAAAGATCTGTGTAGTTCAGTAAACTGAGATACGTCTGTGTCGTGGTGTTAAAACATAATGACACTGGAGAGGACCCTAGAGAAAACATCAGGGTCATCGTCAATGCGTAGGACACAGAGACATGATTGTCCGATTGTTACCTCAGATATGGAAAACAGACAGACATCTCACTCTCATACTGTGAACATTAATTGGCTGGAGTTCAGTGTGAGTGGGTGCAGCAACGGGTGTGGACCTTCCTGGAAAAAAGAGATGAAAATAAACTAGCTGGATTTTCCAGACACGTTTTCACATATTTTCCATTTTATAAAGATTTTTTATTGACATTGTAATGGTATAAGGACCAACATCTTGCAGGTCTCAAGAAAAGACATTTGAAATTATTCAGGGAAAAAAAAGACTGAGACTAGCGAGTGAATGTTACAGTTTATAATTTTTCAACAGAAAAATTGTGAATGCATCAGTGTACAAAGGAACATATATATATATATATATATATATATATATATATATATATATATATATATATATATATATATATATATATATATATATATATATATATATATATATAAATATATATGTATTTTTTTTATTTTTTTATATATATGTATATATACACACACATTTTTTTTTCAGACAACAGGCATGTTTTAATTTTCCTAATACAATCCATAGTGTTAATGTTATTTTCATTCCCAGTAAATCAGATTTCATCTTCATGTAAACTGATTATACAGAAAATTTTTTTTTGTTTTCTATCAAATATTTTTGAGCAGTCATTGACACTTTGTGAATATATGTTTAAACTCTCAAATATGAATCCGTATGGAATTTTTAAAAATCTGTTTTTATTTTTTTTATTTTGACTTGTGAAAAGTAATAATGAGCTTTTCTGATTGATCAACTGATGTAGTTATGTAAACATTTACAGTAAGTGTACCTTGGGATATATTTTAAGTTCTGTTTCTGATGTTGTGACTACAATAAAGAACCCAGTTAAAAAAATTACCCTTTGACCCCATTTTGATCCTGGTTGTAATTTTAGGAGAACATTTAGGTTTTGCAAAGGCATTTGATGCATGTATATATTTTTAGGATCAGTCACACTACCGCTGTTACACTTATGAAAAACATGGCAGCATTAAAATGTTCTTTGTTGGTTAATTGGTAATAAATGCACTGAATTTTATTACTGTGTTTATTTGGAAAGATGCACTATGTTCATTGTATGCAACACATTTTAATGCCACTGAAAGACTAATAAATGCTGTTTTTGTGACTCCTGCCTCAGGACTGTATGTGTCAAGGAACATAAAAACCAGAAAAAGTAAACAATTGTCACCAGTCAAGTGCATTTTCAGGGCATGCTCCAGATCTTTTCTTCTTTGGAGGCCTGTCGACTCTTTCTGGCCTGACAATGACCCAGTGCATCCCCCAGCTACCTGAAATCCCACTTTTCTTTTGGACTCTAATTTCACTCAGCGTGGGAAGTTGTAATCATGGCATTGGGTTACCCAAACGATCAGCACGGACCTGCCCTTTCTGTGCTGTTCTCAAAGGTCTTAGCCTCAGACCAGTAGATTCAGTTGCTGAAACCAGGAAATGAATGAGACGATCACAGTATATCTACTGTATGGGGCGTTGATCTGGGAACATATTTAAGATCACAGACCAACCATTGTCTCTCAGTCTGAGACATGAAAAAAACCTCACATATACTGTAGACATGAAAAATTGTTAGAAAAAAAAAAATGCAAAAACTGAGTCGAGATTTGATTTATAGTCAGAAAAAAAATGACATTTTAGAGGAAAAATATGAGATATACCAGAAAATGGTTATATTGACAACTAACCTGCATTCTCAGATAAGAATATCTGTAAAATGGCTCAATTGTTCAGTTCTAATGCACAGTAACGCAATCATTTGTTGTCTGTCAATAGAGTAGCTTTTGGGTTTGTTTGTTTATGGGTTAAATACAGACAGACTGGACCAGGGTCAAGGCAGAGGCTCCAAAAAGCCCCGTTACACATAACAACAGTACCATCTAGTGACAGAAATGGAAAATTAGAATGACTTTATTGATCCCAAGAGGGAATTACGTTTCATTATAAGAGCTCCTACTCAAGATGAAGGTGTTAAATTAAAGAGTCATAAAGGCAATAAAAAAAAATGTTAATCCATATAAATAAACATTAAACAATAAATAATTACAATAGAATATAAGGATCATCTGAATAAATCTAATAAATTTACAATATATACACAGTGAAAATGAGTCGAACTTATTGCACAATATTGTTATTAAGCGTAACAGGCAGCAGACATGTTGGTGCATACAGACGAAAATGACATCTACAAAAGAAGGCAGCAAACTTCAGTGTGATAAATTTATTGATAATAAATGCAGTAATAGTGAAGAGACTCGTCAGTTCAGTTCAGGGAAGTCCAGTGTAGGAGGAAGTATTCAGCAGAGGTGGAAAGTAACTCAGTAAAAGTACTTCATTACTATATTTAAATAGATTTGTTTTAGGTATTTGTACTTTACTTGAGTATTTATTTTTCTTTTGGCTTCAGAGGGAAAATTAGTGGAGGAGAGAAACTGTGATTTTATATATTATTGTTATATGATTATTATCTCACAATTTTAACATTTTATCTTAAAATCATGTATTTTTTTAATCTCATATTTATAACTTTTTTTTTTTTTTTTAAATCTCATGATGACTTTTTTTCCATAAATGTCCTGTCCATACCCACTGTGACCTGACACTTTTAAAGGGTTTAATTTAGATACTTTTGAAACGTTTCAGATTTTTCCTGGTTAAATAAGTATAAATGCATTCATGGCAAAAAAATTGTTTTACCTTTTACTGTATTATAATTGAGAAATTTTACTTTTTTTTTTTTTTTTAACTTTTACTTAAGTAGAGGAGTTGAATCAGTACTTCTACTTTTACCAGAGTATTTAGTAGCTGTACTTCTACTGAAGTACAGAATGTGAGTACTTTTAACAACTCTGGTATTTAGGTATTTATTTATTCAGTTATTGTAATAATACCCCAATGCACAAATACTCTGCTGCAAGTAAAAGTACATTCACTGCCTGAGGACGAAGTAAAGTATTACCATTGAAATACACTGAAAATATAAAAACTGCACGTATAAAATGATAAGGGATTATAATTATTGAAGAACCAATGTGATTATCTTTAATGTATGTACCTGATTCCAGACAAAAAAAAGAGGTATATGTGAAAAATATTTAGAAAAAGAATATATTGATTTAAAAAGTTTAAAAAAACAGAATTCATTCTGTATGGAGCAAACACAAATCATAAGTTTAAGAATACAAATCATGTAATTTTAACAAAAAAAAACAAAAAACATTGAAGTTAATGGCACTGACAAATTTCCCACAATATTGGGACAAAGGCAATGGTTGGCTACAAATATAAATGGTACCAAAAATAACAATATGTGGAACATCAATTAGGTTAATTGACAACAGGACAGAAACATGAGTGGATATAAGAAGAGCTGAACAGACTGAGGCAAAACGGAAAAGTATTCTGCAGTCACATAAATCAAAATTTTTATTGCTTTTGGAAACCATGGAAGATGCATGGACTAAAGAGGGGGGGGACCAGCTGGTTTGTTTTTAGTACTCAGTCCAAAAGTCTTCATCTATGGGGTCACATTAGTGCATGGAATAAACTGCTCACATCTGGAAAGACAACATTATGCTGAAAGCTACGTAACATTTTTAAAGCTCCATATGCTTACTATCATTTAGGAGGAGTTTGTACGTTGCTAATGTTAAACCACAAACTGCATCTGTTACAACTGAGTAGAAGAATCTGGGTGACATGCCTCTGAACAATTAAAAACATTTTGGTGAGTCATCATAACATGAAAAATAGAATAAAGATCATCCAGGACTGTTGAGCATCTGGAGTCCTGGATCAGACAAGAATAAGGCAACACATTTCTCTGAAAAGTCAGCAATTATTGTTATTATAAAATGTTTTACTCTGATAGACATGGCTCCGTCTCAACTAACTAACTTATTTTTAACCTCAAGCTGTAATATTTCTCATTTCAAATGTTTATTATGCTTCTTTGTTTCTTATGTTTTATTGTGAACAAAATGTAGATAAATTCATATGTTGTCAGTCAGAGGTGTGCTCAGTCCCTTTAGATGAAATAGCTGTTCTGGTGGGTGCTCTTTGGGTCAAGGTAAAATATTGTCCAGTTAGTTGAAAAGAAAAAAAAAATGTCTTCACTTTTAAATGACATGTTCACTGAGGACCTAAAATTACCCATGCGTAGCAGCGATAGTTCCATCTTCAGGGCAACCCTAACCCTAACCCAGTGTCATTTAAATAAAGGCATTTTTATTTTGGAGTGCCTTGGTGAAGAAAAGTTGTTGTTTTTTTCTTTTCAATAACTGTAGATAAATGCAATTTATTTTGCTTGTTTTTTAGTTGTTGGTTTTTTTTTTGTCCACCTGTTTGTCTGAATGTCAACAACATTACACAAAAAACTACTACATCAATTTCCATGAAATTTTCAGAAAAAGTGTGCGGTGGTCCAAAATAGATCCTATTAAATTATGGTAAACAAAACCATGTATTAGCAATGATGGTAAATAGACTGAGCTTACATAGTGTATTTTTATGGACATTCATGGTGCCCAAAACCCTTTACAGATTCTCATACACACACTCATAGGGAGTTGCTGGTACATAAGCCATAGTCAGACCCTACTGGGATCAATTCAGGGTTCAGTGTCTTGCCCAAGGACACTTCGACAGTCAGAGCCACAGTTTTTCGGTAAATGCCCCACTCTACCAACTGAGCCAGAGCCACCCAACAAATAAAAGAGGTAGGGCAAATCAGGTAAAACATTTGTGAGGGGCAGAGTCTGTTGTCCTGGACACGTCTTTTTATTTATGTTTTACACAACGAACCAATTATTTTGGATTTGGAGTCTAATGCAAACTTTTTTTCTGGGAGGAGATAAACAGTGGAATAAAAATACAACATTGGTTTGTGTAGTGTAGTAGAAATATGAAGTACCTCAAATATATAAAATTACCTTAAAGAAGCTCCAGTTATGAATGTTGTTGTCAACAATAATAACTGGAAATTGTAATTGTTGATGGGTGCAACAATAATGTGGTTTTGTTTATGTACCTATCTGGATGTATCTTATATATACCATTTACTAACTGATGTGTGTGTAGGCTTTTGTTTGTTTTTGTTTGTTATTTCTGTTTGGGTTTGGGAAGATTGTATATATATTTTTTTCATATTTATTTAATTTTTTTGTGAAAAAAGGAAAAAAAGTACATTATTGAGAAAATGTCTGAAATATTTTTGTTTAATAAACAAAGTGTAAAAAAAATAAAATAAATAAAATAAACTCCAGTACTTGACTAACTGTACTAACATTCATTCGTAGGGAAGTGCCTCTAATAGAGGATTGATGGCACCATAAATATCCCGTCAGTGGAAGGCAAACACAGTTAGAGGATAAAACACTAATGGAAAAGAGTGTGATTGACAGGGAGCCGCCGTAACGATGTGAAAAACAAACAAGTGAACCAGGCACGACAGCCAATGACAAAGGCAGAGGGAGCCATCTGACAGTTCTGCGTAAATGTCTTTAAACACATCGTGCATGGTTGTTTTCACAGATACTGACGCCTAGGACAGTAAATAACACTGACAGGACTGCACTGGTCATTCAGTCACTACTCAGAGGGTGATTAGATGTTCAGTTTGACAATATTAACCTCACTTACAACAGGATTTGAAGGAAAACTGTAGAAATGTCTGAATAAACATTAATATGAAAGCATTATGTGAAAATTTAGGGGAAATAAAGTTAATAGATTGACATACATAAAGAAATGATAGCTGTCTACATTGTCAATTTGGTCTGTGTTTTAGAATATAATCATTTAATAAGCCCTTAAAGTTAACTCATATTATCCTTTAACTCTACAAAAAAAATGTCAATAAGTTCATGTAAATTTTATACTGAAAAGAGAATCCTCCTGAACAAGTGGTGCCAGGTATAATAGAAATGTTGTTGTTTGTTTAGGCCTTTTGAGGCAATTTCATATTTGTTTAAAATGAATCTTAGTGGATAAATGATGTGATCACAGCAGCTCTGTAAACAAGCAGAAGATACTTACGTTGGGTTTTTCTGGCAAATTCCACCTAAAATACACGCCCAAATTAAAGTAAAATACAATTAACAAACAAATAAACAATGCTTTAGAATTGTTATTACGTAACGCACCATGTTATTACATGTTCTACAGAATAAAAAATGTTGCAAGTGCATTTTGTAATAATCTTCTCAAAATGTAATAATTTATTACAAACTGCGTTGGGGCAGTTTATTATAAAATGTGTCTTTATTACAAAATGAAATGGAAAAAGTGATTATATTATGGACATTTATTACAAAATGTAGCTCAACAACCAGTGATATTGAAGGTGATTAAAAGATTGATGATCCCAAACAAAACATCATTTGCTCAAAAAACAAAAACGTTGTGATCATGAATGAGAGCTCTTCTATGTTCCCACGCAATAAATGAAAGGAGATGAATTATAACACTGAGGCAGTGAACTTTAAAGTGACACCCAGAGGGAGAACCTTTCCTCCCATATCAGTGGAATTTACCTGTGACACACCTGCCCTCACAGCTGAAGTGGTGGTGATTTTCAAAAATACATTCATTTCCATCAGTTGTTCTTTTCCACTTTTGGAGCAGACATGACGGTCTCCTACTCCCTGGAAGTGGCCAATGCCAGGTTTGGAGGCTTCTCCAAACTGCTGTTCAGGTGGAAGGGAAGCATTTACAGGCTGCTTTACAAAGAGTTGCTGGTGTTTTGTGGGGTTTATTTGTTTTTCAGTGTGTTTTACAGGTAAGTTAACTCATCTGTTTCTTATTTTCAGACGTGGAAAGTACCTAAGTAGAAGTACTTCATTAATGTACTTAAGTAAATTTACATTTACTTGAGTTTTTATTTTTTTTTGGGAAACTTTTTACTTTTACTCCTTACATTTTTTTTTTTTTTTATAAATATCTGCACTTTATAGTCCTTACATTCTCAGAATAGACTTAATACTTTTTCAAACTACACAGATGTGACAGTTTGTAAAATATATACTTTTTTTTTTTTTTAGCATCCCTTGTTTTTATGGGTTACATTTCAGGTACCAGACCTGGTCTGTACCATTCACTGTGGAATTAAATTTGGGAAATTTTTCAGATTATTCCCAGGTAAATAAGTATTGTTTCATCCATGACAAAAATTGCAGTTTTCCTTTTTTCCTTTATTTCAATTGAGAAGTTGTACTTTTTAACTTTTACTCCAGTAAACGAGTTGAATTAGTACTTCTACTTTTACAAGAGTATCTTTTCACACAAGTACCTGTACTTCTACTAAAGTACAGAATGTGAGTACTTTTACCACCTCTGCTGATTTTTTTTTTTTTTTAATTAATAACGTTATAATATTTTCCACCATAGGTTCATCCTCACTCCAAAGCAGCAGGATCTCTTTGAGCGTATCGCCATGTACTGTAATCAGTTTACCAACACCAACTTCATCCCAGTTTTGTTTGTATTAGGTAAACAACCTGGCCTCACACAAGAATAAATTAAAGAAAAGTCTCTGTAATATGTTGCTTTTATCCACTGTGCTTCTCTGACATCAGGTTTCTATGTGACCCTGGCCTTTAACCGATGGTGGGGTCAGTACACCAGTTTCCCGTTGCCTGACAACCTAATGATGGTTGTTTCTGGAAACGTCCACGGATCAGATGAGAGAGGGCGGCTGCTGCGACGGACACTCATGAGATATGCCAACTTATCTTCAGTTCTTATCCTCCGCTCTGTTAGCACAAGAGTTCTGAAGCGTTTTCCAACTTTGGAGCACATTGTTGAGGCTGGTAAGAACAACAGTTAGGGCCTTGACTTTAACTGCAAGCATTAATAACACATTGTGAATATAATATAAGTAATGGTTCAACTCAACAAATGCATAATCATGTTGATTCAACACCAATATATACTTAAAATACAAGTTAAAGTAGTCATTGTATAGGAAAATTATGTTAGAGGTGATGTTTTTGGATGCATTTAAGTTTAAGTTTAGTTTATTTGAAAGGGGATAATTCAATTTCATAAAACACATGATTCCACATGGTTAAAAAAAAAAAAGCCAAAATTAGCCAGAAAGCTAGTTTTCATCTGATCATGATGTCAAAAAAAAAGCTGTAAAATACATCTACAAGAAACAAATGTGGTTAAACACTTATAAGACAATACATAACAAACTGTTCAGAGGGAAAAAAAATATAAATACATCAATTAAAATTTATTTTTCAACATTTTACTGCTGTAGATATTTAGATGTTGCTTTTCCACCAAGTAGGTGATGTTTTATGCCAAAGTTTGTCTGTCTGTCTGTCTGTTAGTTAGACAGATAACTCAAAAAGCCCAAAACTGTCCCAAATGTCACATGACCAAATGTAGTTTGACAACGGAGATTCTCACACATCAGAAGATATAAACCACTTTCAGATAAAATATTCACAGCGGGTACAATCACTCATTTGTTCAAAATACAAATGACAAACAGCAGATCTGAACCTTTATGTCTCATCATTATCCACAGAGGAACCATATTCTAACAAACACAGTCATAGTCCAACAAAAACATCCAAAACAAACCAAAAAAAATTGTCCATATGTAGTCCAAAACACATCAAAACATCAATAAATATCCACAAATGTTTTATCTATTGCATTATTTAACAGGACCTGCCTCCAATATCCCAGTTTTCATCTGAATATTTTCATTTATAATATAATCAAACACCAATTTCATTTGATCAAAATGGTTCAAGAACAGCATTTAATTTACTTAATTAAGACATTTAGGTGAAATTGAGTGGAAGTTTAAAGGGTTAATTTTTCTCAAAATGTTTTTCTTATGGTTCAAACTAAATAACATGTTTGAGGTGAATTTGCTTTTAAAATGCAGTTTTATGAAAAATATCATTAATCCAACAGCAATTAAACTATGAAGCTGAGACTATATTAATGGATTTCAAATCACAGTACTCTTTTTTTTTTTTTAACTCTTAATGGATTGTTATTCATCATGCCTCTACATTTGATTTTGTTTTCTCATGTCTAAATTGTATTCATTCTACCTATTTATTTATTTATTTATTTAACTTTGTTTATTAAACAAAAATATTTCAGATATTTTCTCAATAATGTACTTTTTTTCCCCTTTTTTCACAAAAAAATTCTACCTATTTATAAGTACTTTTCTGCCTTCAGTTGCACAGCTAATTTTGTAAATATATGTTGTCTGTCCACTGATTACACACTATTGTTTATATGCAGGATTTATGACAACACATGAGCTAAAACTGTTGGAGTCACTTGAATGTAATTTCAACAAATACTGGATGCCTTTGACATGGTTTTCCAACCTGGCATCCAGAGCTCGAGAGGAGGGTCGAGTGAGAGA
The DNA here is from genome assembly GCA_020466265.1 of Siphamia tubifer. NCBI lineage: Eukaryota > Metazoa > Chordata > Actinopteri > Kurtiformes > Apogonidae > Siphamia > Siphamia tubifer. The sequence continues at coordinate 30,138,707 of CM035799.1, forward strand.
TGATATAGCACTGAAACTGCTGATGGATGTGAGTGATGTCACCATCCCTATATAGTAAAAATATATATTTATTATTAAAAGTATATATATTACTATTATTTAGGCAATCACTTGTGGTAGAAGTGTTCCATATTTTATTCAAAACAGAGAAAATGTTGGAAAAACACAAGGTCCTTTTAAATTTGATGGCAGCAACATGTCTCCATACTGTTTAGACAGGGTTATGTTTACTATATGATGCAGCATCTCCCCTTATTTTAGTAATTGTTTGTAAATGTCGGTGAAGTGAGAAGAACTCTGACAGAAGGAATGTTGAAATAGGTTTCTAACTGCTCAACAGTTCAGTTCTTTTTCTTCAATCAATCAAACTTTATTTATATAGCACTTTTCATACATGGTGCATGTAGCACAAAATGCATTACATCAGACCCCCCCCCCATTATCCCACAATTGTACACAGTAAATTTTGCAGTGTTAAATCAACACTTAGAGAGTTTATTTAAATTCTTCTAGAGTGTATTTGGTCCCATTGTCTCCAAATTAACACTGCAAAATCTACAGTGTAGGATAAGTTAAAAGACTTACAGAGTTAAATTAGAGTAGAATAAATACATAAATAAAGAAATAATAGTAATACAGTAAAAGTAAATACATAAAATAGCAGAATGAAATAATATTAAGAGTAAAATTTCACAAAAAGCTAAAAAGTTAAAAAGGTAGGTTTTCAGTTTACCCTTAAAAATATCAACACTCACAGCGGACCTCAGATCCTCAGGTAGACTGAACATTCTTCTTAGTCATATGTTTAGCTTGATGATGCAACAAATGTTTTCAGTTGGTGAAAGTTCTGGACTCTTCTACTATATGAAGTCATACTGGTGTAACAGATGCAATTTGTAGTTTATTATTGTCTTGCTGAATTAAATGATAAATGGACTGAGCTTATATAGTCTTGTCTCATCATCTGAATCCACTTTATCCTCACTAGGGTCATGGGGGTCACTGGGGGTCTATTCCAGCTACAATGGGTGAAGGCGGGGTACACGCTGTATGAGTCACTAGTTCATCTCAGGGCTGAACATATATAGACAAACAATCATTTTCACATTCACACCTATGGGTAATTTAGATGTTTATTTTCTGTTCAGTTATTGATCGCTTTACTGTAAAGGTTACTTTTTCCTCAGTTTTCTCTGTTTTTGATATAATAACACACAACTTTAATCTGAATATTTATGAACATCTACATGATCAGTAAAGGAAAATACCACATTTACATTGGAAAAGCACAAAATACAGAGGCTAATATTACAATAAATGGGAATAAATCACTTAAGGAAGGTTAAATACAGAGAATATTTTATTTGGGAATTGATACATAAGTAACACCTTATGAGTTAAAATATATAAGTCTAGTCTCATCAGCTGAACCTACTTTATCTTCACTGGGGTCACAAGGTGATGGTGGGGTACATCCTGTATGAATTTCCAGTTCATCTCAGGGCTGAACATATATAGACAAACAATCACTCTCACATTCACACCTATGGACAATTTAGATTAACCAATTAACCTATCAGTGCATGTGTTTGGATGTTGGGAGGAAACTCGAGCACCTGGAGAAAACCCACACAGACATGAGGAAAACATGCAAACTCCACACAGAAAGGTCTGGTGTGGGAATCAAACCAGGGACCTTCTTGCTGTGAGGTATAAGTGTTAACCACTGCACCACTGTGCTGCCCAAGCTTATACAGTGCATTTTATAATTCCTCACATTCACACACACATCAGTAGGTGCTGCTGCCAAACCCTCCTGGGAGCACCTTAGAGTTCAGTGTCTTGCCCAAGGACACTTTGACAGCCAGAGCCAGGATTCAAACCACCAAACCTTTGGTCGTTGGATAGCCTGCTCTACCAACTGAACCACAGATGCAAAGTCATCCCTAAAAAAGTGGTCTGGATAGGAGCATCTTTTGCTCTAAAACATGTACCTTTCAGCATCAGTGGTGACTTTAATGCGCTACATTCCCATGCTACTGGCACTAATGCAGCCCCATACCATCACAGATGCAGGCTTCTGAGGTAAATGCTGATACTCCAAGATGGACATTGAATGATCAGATATTCCAAATCTTCATAATTATTCTGAATTTTCTCCACATTTTGTAGATTCACAGATTAGTGAACCTCTGACCATCTTTACTTCTGTAATATGACCTTTTTATACCTCATGCTGTAACTGACTTGTTTCTAAATAATCTAATTAGTTACATAATGTTTCTGTTTCCTTTCAATTTTGCTGCCATCAAATTAAAAATTACATTTTATTTTGCTCAAATGGTGCAATGTCATTTGAAACATTTAAAACACTTTCTATGCTCAACTAAAATATGGGTTTTTGAAATATTGTGGATCACTGTACTGACATTTTACACACTGTCATGGCTTTTTTTTTTTTAAATTAAGCTTGCAAATTCTAGTAATAAATGTCTTCATTAGTGTCCACCACTAGTAGACATAAATTCACCTTAAATTCATAGTGACAAACCACCCTGATAAGAGAATACAGCTACAGAAATGATTTATAACCTCATAAACTGCATTGTACATTTACAGGAGCTTAATAACTACAGAGCCAAATGTAGCCTTCTGTTCCACTATGACTGGATAAGCATTCCTCTGGTCTACACCCAGGTAATGTCAAAGTGTCTGAATGTTGTTTGAATAGCAAAAATCCATCACTATTAGACAGAAAAACAATTCTAAATGTCTCTTTTTTTTTTGCCAGTGCAGGTTGTTACTATAGCAGTTTACTCATTTTTTGGCTTCTGTGTGATTGGTCGACAATTTCTGAACCCTGCGAAAGGATACAAGGACCATGTTCTGGACATGTACGTGCCTGTTTTCACTCTGTTGCAGTTCTTCTTCTACACTGGCTGGCTCAAGGTAAATCTGACATACTTCATACTTCTCTTCTGGGGATTGATTCTGTTTTGATTGATGAAACTATAACATATTATTGATTGCACTTGTAGGTTGGAGAGCTTATCATCAATCCATTTGGTGAAGATGATGATGACTTTGAAACCAACCAGTTGATTGACAGAAACATTGAGGTTGTGCCTATGAATTTGACAGACCACAGACTCTACTACCACTTTTCTAAAGTATTCTAAAGTATTTCATCCAGTGATAACGTCTGTAATTTTTGTTGCGTTTCTGTCTTCTTTAGGTGTCAATGTTGGCTGTGGACGACATGTACCAGAACTTGGCTCCACTTGTCAAGGACATGTACTGGGTGCAGGAACATATCTCTATTCCTTACACTTTGTCAACGGCAGCAGAGAGACTCAAACCTGCCTTTAAAGGCTCCACTTTTGATATGAGGTCACCCATATACTGCAAATTAAAGCAGACATATAATAATCTTATTGCAGAAATGATATGTAAAATGTTTTATTCTCCTTTTGCAGGATGAGCGTAGAGGATCTGGAGATTCATCACCCTGCAGAAGGTCCTGTAAAGAAACAGTATGTTCCTTCTAAAGGTTCTCTGGGTGATGGATTGAACAACCTTGTGCAAAGGGGCAAAGGCATCCTGCGTGGTGCAAGCCTCCCATCTCTGTTGGATATTTCACCACATCCAAATCAGGATGAAGATGGTGATGATTCTCCTGATGGTGATATTAAACTCATCAATCACAAAGCACATGAAAACACACTGATTAGAATTGAAATAGATCCAAATGAGTAAAATTATTTGACATTCTACTGCTAATAATGTACTTTATTTTGGAAAATATTGTTGTTTTATTATTACATGTTTTAGTTTCCCATATGGTGTAAATCGAAATGAATGTAAGTAAATATACAGAGATGAATGTAAACGATGAAATTGTATTGTAATGTAGACTTGACCCCAGGAAGAATAGCAACTGAATTGTCATTTGCTAATAGGGATCTTAACAAATGAAATGACATGAAATAAAATTAAATGTTACTTTTGATTTAATAACCGAATTATTTTTGTTGAATGAATGATTTTGATTGATTTCATCTAGTTACAAATCTAACTCTTGTTGTGCATTGCAGTAGGTGAATCCTGCTATTGTTGAGTGGATTATTACTATTTAAGTGTTTTATTATATGTGATTTGAAATATTTCTTTAGCATGTTTAGTACCTAACTATCTGTTCCTCAACAAAGCACAAATAAAGGAAAAATACATTAAGAAGTAGAGTCCAACAATTCACATTTTGCACAGAGATGTAAAATATTACGTTTTTTCTCAAGTAATACAAAGTTTGGCAAATTGCATGTTCATGTTTACATTTTTAAAGAAGATAGAAAATGTGTATTTGAGCCAATATTAAACAGGCATTTATCTTCAACAATATATTCAAGGGTTTGGCCTGTTTTGTCATTTGTCTTTTTTCTGGCTTGTTTTAAATGCATGTTGTGAGACTGTAGAGCAGCTTTATTATTCTGTATTGTAGTACGTTGTTTAAAATTAATCAATCAATTGGGTGGGTAAAACGAATTTAAACAATGAATTAATTACATTATTTGAAATTAAAAGTTGAGAATAGATAAGGTGGTGGGACGGGACTTTTATTTTGAAATACGAACAACGGAAGTGCAAAAGGGTCAAAACTGTGGTAAGGACTTCCGCGTTGTCACACAATCATACAAATCATCACCGAGAGATACTTTCTCAAGCAAACACCTGTCGACAGTGAAGGTATGTGTTCTGTAATTATCACCATGTGTTACTGTCTCCTTAATCTCGTGTTGTGTGTTACTCTTCTCTATACTTGACTCAAATTGACGTGTCTAGTCACCTGGATAATCGGCAAAGATGCAATAATTCACACAGCTAGCTTGCTAATGCTAGCTAACTTAATGTTATCACCAAGAGGAGTGGTTACTGTTTTACTTCGATTACACCCACAGAGATGTTGCCCTTATAGACTATGTACACACCTTTGAAAGTAATATTTGGATAGAGTGTAATGGCAAGGAATTTGATTGCTGGGGGTAATTTTTGTGCCTAATGAAAGCCCTGGTTACTCATGAATATTCGGTTTTGTGTTGATTGTTTGACAGGAGCGTCCCTGCGCAGCCAAAACAAAAGAGGACGGTGTTGTAATGTCAGCCGACTGCGCCGCTGACTGCCGCCTCCACCAACTCCATCATGTCGTTGGGCGACAGTCCTCACCTGCTGCTCGGCAGGATCCGCTTCTTAAACAGGTGCATTGAGAGTTTCAGGAAGAGCGAGCCGGTGCCCGAGTGTCTGTGTTATGTCCCCAAAGAGGTGTGCTATAAAGTCTGCAAGGATTCATCGTCCACCTCCTCTGCCTCGTCAGGCCCATCCAGTTCCAGCTCTAGCGTCGGAAAAACGGTCATCTCTGTCTTTGAAAGTCCGCATCAGCCTCCACAAAGCAAGAAGTTATGCAAATACACCTTAGAGCCAAAGAAGGGGACCTGTATCCGGACAACAGGGGAGGAGTACTGTAACAGCCAAGGCCTCTGGGTCAAAATTAATAAGGTGGGACTTTCTAGTGCATCCAGGCTTCACATGAGTTTTTAACTGAACTATCTATTGACACTGACTTGATCTGGTTTTGCATTTCAGACATATACTGCTTCTTTTAATGTGTGTAATTTGGTTGTATGCATCTGTCTGGCTTCATTAGTGCTTTGCTGTGTGAATGTTTCTGTTGTCTTCAGGTGAAAATGGAACATTTTTAAACTTCTGGTAATGGTAAACTTTATGTTTGACAATGCCAATTGTCAAACATAATTGGCATTAATTATAATTGACATTCTATTTTTGTGGACTGACAAAAATAGAATGACGACTATGTATAGAAAAAATGCCCGTTAAAGGGCACATATGTCCATTTTCCAATGCAGTTCCCTGGTGTCCTGAATGACCTGTCTGTGACATGCTTTGGTCAAACACGTTGATGAAAAAAGCCTCTTCAACCTGTCGAAACTGGCGTTTTCAAAACGCTTGGTTTTAGTGCCTCATGATTTAATGCAATTGAGCCACAGCTGACTCCACCCCTCATTTCCATGTGCCACCAATGGAGGAAGACGAGATGGATAAGACCCTGAAAAAGTTGAGGCGGAGAAAAAGAGATAAAGACAATGATAAAATAAAATCAGCTGGAGAGAACCAAAGTGGACCGAGTGCTCAGTTTTACAGCCCTTATGCATTCAGGTCTTGGCCCGTGAACAGCCCTGGTGCATGTTCGAATCTGGTTTGTCTGACCCGGGCCGACCAGACGAGCCATAACACCACAGCCGTTTTGTCACCTACAGACCAGATTGTCTGATCAACCGGTTCAGACAACCATGGTTTGGTTTGGTTTGGTTTTATTGAAACTCCATAAAAAAGTAAATGGTGCTGTTTGAATTCATGGAAAGTGTCATTTGGAAATTGAATTAAATTATCTTCACAAGTTTTAATTCTGAAAATAAAACACTTGTGGTGCTGTAATTAGATTCATAGTCTCCCATTGCAGTATCTTAATTGAACCTCTTATTGTACAGTACTGTAGTTCATCATTTGGATTTAACATGTGGTAGATTATTTCATATAATCACAGTGATGTTTTTTTTTTTTTTTTTTTATGTGTGCTTCCAGGAGCAGTTGGAGGAACACCGGCCGGGTCAAGAGCTGGAGGAAGGCTGGATCCTGGTGTGTAAGCACACAGAAGGAGGCGACAGATTAGTACCGGTCGAGTCACCAGAGACTGTCAGCCGACATCAGCAGCTCTTTGGCCATGACCACATGCCCTGTTATAGGTGGGAACAGGTGGTGGATGTACAGAACGCCCTTTACCTCGGCTCCAAACCCAAGGTGGCTGAGTGTGATGATGCTGCTGTCCAGAAGCTGAGGTGAGTGAACTCGGGGAACACCTCCAGACAATTCGTATGTTTTACTAGCAGATGCGTGAAGAACATGTCAAATGTCTTTGCTTATTACATTTCTAAGGTATGTTCCTCCCACCTGGACTTATGAATGTGATGAAGACCTAGTCCACTACTTCTATGACCACATTGGAAAAGAGGATGAGAATCTGGGCAGCGTAAAGCAGTGTGTGACCAGTATTGACGTTTCTTCATGTTCGGTTGGTACCGTCAGATAAAGAATATGTTGCATTTTTTATCCTGATGCTTTACTGAAGTCTTCAAAGGACTTGTGTGGCTACATGTATTGTAAACCAAGGGTGTAATCAAAACATTCTGTTTATATTTACTCATAGGAGGATCCCAATGGGGCGAGCTGTCTGACAGATGGTGACACTGAAACCTTCTGGGAAAGTGATGGTTTGCAGGGTCAACACTGGATCCGCCTCCACATGAAGAGGGGCACCGTGGTTAAGTAAGCCAAGTCTGACTGATTATAATTCATTTACTACCTGTTCATTAATGATGGATGGGTTTCTGTTTATGTAACATCTTGACATAACATGCTTATCGGTATATATAAATTACTTCCTCTTCTGTCCCTCAAGTAAACTGATACTGACAGTGGACTCTACAGATGATAACTACATGCCAAAAAGAGTCACAGTGTTTGGAGGAGAGGGAGGTAGTTTGAAGAAGTTGAGTGATGTCACCATAGACGAGTGAGTTTATTAAAGAATCATTTCATAATATAACTTACAAATACTTTACTTATAGAAGTAAATGCAGATTCACTTTTCAAAAGGATTTTTTTTTCACTAGCATCTGTTCTGGTTTGTCTCAGCAACCTAATTGGAGAAGTGTGTGTCCTAGAGGATATGATATCCCACTTGCCAGTAATTGAGATCCGGATTGAAGAATGTAGAGGTAAGGATGATCTGTGCGTCTTTGAATTTACTTAACCACTCAATTTTTCTGTAAATATAGACATTTTCTTGTTTTAGTCTAGGTGAAGTTTATTTATATAGTACATTTAAAACAATGCAAAGTGCCATGCAGAAGTGTAAATACAAATATAAGGTATTCTAAAACTGAGTGTATTTTAGTGGCATATACCACTCATGATGTTTTTTTCCTCTTTCTTCCTCAGATGAGGGGATAGATGTCCGGATTCGTGGCTTGAAGATCAAGTCATCATGTGAAAGGGACCTTGGCCTGAACGCTGATGTTTTTCAGTCCTCTAACCTTGTGCGCTACCCGCGTCTGCAGGGCACCCCGCCTGATGTCCTGTACCGCAGAGCTCTAGTTATCCAGAGGTAGGACGGCAGGACTCAAACTACCTGTGTTTTCAAGTCCCCCAATTTCATGTCCAAATTGTATTGACACACAGAAAAGCAAATGTTAAATGTTGCTATAATGATCCAAATGATTTACCTCTTGTGCAGATTTATTTGTCTCCTGGACAGTGTGCTTCCTCACCTGGTGCCAGCCTGGGACTACAGCCTGGGGACTTTCAACCATATCAAAGTGAGCTGAATAATACATAATCTTATAATAAGCAACAGGGTCTACGTTCTGGGATCATTGGAGTTTGTGATTAATAAACAAAAAAAGAAGAGATTATTTAATCCAAGTTTAAATAAAATGTTCTGCTTTTAATTTGTATTTGAAAGTGATTTTATGTTTTGTTTTGTTTTCTATAAACTGAAAAATCACATAAGTGCTCATCCTGTTTTGACCATGGCAAAGAAAACGCCCTCTTTCCAGATTTTTTTAAAGCAATGTTGTATTGAAAAACCGTACTTATTGACTAAAATTCACACAGACCCGGCAACAAACATGAATATACAAGTTATAAAGCTTTTAAGACAAAAAAAAATCACGAAAAGTTTTAACTTATCACACAGGTTGAGATTTCCAAATCAATAATCTAAACAAAACAATTTCACTATTATTTAAAATGTAAGGCTTCCAAACTCTCCTTGTGTGATTAATACACATTCTATCTTATATATTGTGCATCTCCAACTCATAATACTGTATATATCTGCTCACTGAACTTGTGTACTCTCTGGCGCCCTCTAGAGCATTAAGCAGTTTATGCTGCTGTCAAAACGTCGCTCAGCTCTCATCACACAGTGCCTGAAGGATTCGGAGACAAGTAAGCCAAACTTCATGCCTCGTCTCTACATTAACAGACGTTTGGCCATGGAGCATCGGGACAACCCCTCCCTGGACCCCAGTTGCAAAAATGCTGTGTTTAATCAGGTAAAAACTGTTGCCATGAAACAACAAGCATAACCATATCCTACTGGGTGATGCAGATACACAAGGGCCTTTTGTCTTGTTGCAGGTCTATGAAGGCCTAAAGCCATCGGACAAATTTGAGAAGACTTTGGACTACAGGTGTGTGTGTGTTTTTTTTAATGTATTTTACGTCTGTTTGGCCTGTTTCTTGCTGACAATAACTGTTTTTATTGTTGCCTCATCAGATGGCCTTCTCGCTACGACCAGTGGTGGGAGTGTAAGTTCATAGCTGAAGGAATTATTGATCAAGGTGGAGGATTTCGGGACAGCCTGGCAGACATGTCCGAGGAGCTTTGTCCCAGTTCTGCTGAGTGCCCTCTACCTCTGCCCTTCTTCACTCGAACATCCAATGAGGTGATCACTCATCTGCTGTTGAAATAATTACACAGGTTAAATGATAATCAACCTGGTTCATTATTGCATCTATTTATTTATTTATTTTTAGCAATTTACAAAGAAGTGATACAACTTCCTTCCATATTATGTGATTGGTTACATATTGAAGACTGGGTGATATTATTAAGATTGAATGTGACGTTTGCAAAAATGGAGAAAAACTTATTTTCTTAAGCACATATATTTTTCTAAAGCTATTGTGTATCTTGTTTTTAAGTGCAGACCTCATTTAAGCCATTCAACTTAAAAACCAAGGTTTTAATTGTTTCAGTTTCAATATCACTTCCATTTCACTAAGTATTTATGAATTCTGTCACTGAGCCTCATCCTACACTAACCATAAAAGTTCAACCTTATGAAGTTATAAAGGAAGATCAATGGCTGCATTTCTTTTTTATCTAATTATTGGTCTTTTGCTGATCTCGCAGGGTTCTTTAGAGGCCAGAGATTATTATGTACCCAACCCGTCCTGTAAAGAGTTTAACAAATATGAGTGGATTGGCCAGCTCATGGGAGCCGCTCTCAGAGGAAAAGACTTTCTGGTAAGCGTTGGTTCACTTGCTGCAGGCTATCTTGAGTCACTGTTTGGTAAAAGTTTGCAAATTGAGGGATACTTCAAATCATATATAAAGTAAAGATGTGATGTGATTCTCAGGCTTTTTTGCCCGTTTCCTTTCTTGCAGGTCTTGGCTCTGCCTGGGCTTGTGTGGAAGCAGCTGACAGGAGAGACTATCAGCTGGAGTAAAGATTTCCCTGCTGTTGACTCAGTCCTGGTGAGGTTGTTTAAATGCTTTTATGTCTCCAGAGTAAAGGTTAATTCCCTTTATGGTACCTGAAGGGGAATATAGTCTGTTGTACTTTGTGCAACTTTTGGGGACAAAGACATCACACTTGCAGATAAAGTTAGAAAACCATAAAGCCATCTTTAACATGGAATATTGTTCTGTGTGCAAATCAGGAGTCTAATATGAACTTGAAATAAATCTTACATTTTATTTACAGTGGCCTTTAAAAGCTGTTGAAAAACTTTACTTTAAGTGAGATGGTCTGTTTTACTTTAATGAATAATTTACAGTATGTTCAACTTTGTTAGTATTTTTAACAGGCAAGATGTGCACAGAATCTTTTCTCAACAAAGCAGGTCACTGTATCAGTGTAATCTTGGTTGTGTATTCAGGTAAACCTTTTGGATGCAATGGAAAACATGGACCGGGAAACGTTTGAATTCAGATTTGGTGAGGAGCTAGTTTACACGACCCTGCTCAGTGATGGCCAAATGATGGAGCTCATACCCGGGGGAAGTAATATGGCAGTTCGGTACGAGGACCGCTGTGAATTCATTCATCTGGTGCAAAAGGCCCGGCTGGAGGAGAGCAAGCAACAGGTGGATGTTTGTTTCCTTTTGTGTTTGCTGTGCCTTGGTAGAGTCCGTGTTGTAGCAAGAGGTTCTCTTCATTAACCCATAAGGTGTGTGTGTGTGTGTGTGTGTGTGTGTTACAGATTGCAGCCATGCAGGCAGGGCTGCTGAAGGTAGTTCCTCAGGCAGTTCTGGACCTGCTCACCTGGCAGGAAGTAGAAAAGAAAGTGTGTGGAGATCCTGAGATCACTGTGGAAGCCCTGAAACGTCTCAGTGAGTATACGGTCTATCATTTTACTGCACATTTGTGTTTTGAAATGGGAACTCGCACAAATGCAATTAGGACACCCATAAAAATAACTGTCCACACCTTCCCAATCAATCAATCAATCAATCAATTTATTTACAGTATATAGCGCTTTTCATGCATGAAGGCATCTCAAAATGCTGCACTTGTTAAACACATCAAAGCAACAATAAGACATTAAAGAGTATATGCGTGAAAGGAAAACACAACAAAAACAACAATTTTAAAAACATAAAACAACGTTCATAAAATACATTTCATACAGAATATGCAGTCTCAAACAAAAATGTTTTCAGTCTGGTCTTAAAGACTGACAATGTTGGGGCCTTTCTCAGACTAATTCCCAGCACTAATTTTGTGTTATGACTTTATTAAATGCCAACGGTATGTATATTTATTTAGGGATGCAGTAATAGCAAATAACACTCTGACATAAGTTATAACAGTGAAGTTGAATGATGAGTGAAAATAAAACCTTAAGTTAGAACTTTAAAATAAAACATTTTCACATCTTACATTTGGTGTTTTTAGAGATCCATTTCTCACATGAATAGTGAGTTGACAGAAAATAAACAAGATCAAATTCATCTTAAATCTTTGCTAAGCCTCTGAAAGGTCAAACTGCACATCAAAAAACTTGACAACATGCATATTTTTTTTTCCCCGCAGCACGCTATGAGGACCTGGAGCAGAGTGATGTTCGAGTGCAATATTTATGGGAGGCACTAACTAATTTCACCAACGGTCAGTTTATCCACACAGCAGTATTAGTTGTCTTATAAACTGCAGTTTAAGAGTTGCAGTGTTTGTGCTGAAATCTAGACTCCTTTACTTTATGTTAATAACTAAGGATGGTTTTAAATCCTGTTTTCAGAGGATCGCAGTAGGTTTTTGAGGTTTGTCACTGGTAGGAGCCGACTTCCTGCCCCCATCTACGTCTTTCCTGACAAACAAGGGTAAGTGTTTCCACTGGAGAATTGCTGTCAATAGTGAAATAAAATAATAATATATAGAATGTCAGTTGTTTTTAAGCTGTTTCTAAGTTGCTCTTTTGTGATCTAGCTCTGAAACAACAGATGCACTTCCACAGTCCTCCACATGTTCCAGCATGCTGTATTTACCAAACTATCCAAGGTACAGCCACACAATAGCTTATTGTGTTTTTGTATTATATTAGCATAGAATGATCCTCTGTTTCCCTCAGTTTTTTTTCTAGATTCGTGATAAATATTTATTTGGGAAATACATTTTTAAAAAATTTACTTGACACACTTGATTTACTATGAACCCTATTTTTGTGTTTGAGTATTTAACTAGAATTTCACATCAAATGCTTCAGTATCAAACTTGGAAATTCTCTCTTATTTCAATTACTGCATATTCTGAAGCTGATAATTAATTACAGAAAAGTGAAAATTATACTATATCTGATATTTATCTCAGACTTCATAGTAGTTTTTCCATAGCAACTTGTACTGAACAAAGTCATTTATAACTTGTCGAGGACAAAACAAATGAGGATAATGAAGTGAGGTGTTTTAATGATGGCAGTTTCATGCTACACTGCTCCTTATTTTCTGCATTAAGAAGACATTTTAAATGTGTGTTATTTCTATTCTTCTTGACAGCGCAAAAGTTTGTGAAGAGAAGCTGCGTTATGCTGCATACAACTGTGTAGCCATAGATACAGACATGAGTCCCTGGGAGGAGTGATCTCACCTTGCTGCTTCACTGACATAACCCTGCACACTTTCAGTCCATCGCTGTTGACTGGAAGAACCTTGCCAACTATTCTAAATAACTGCCAATTAATCATTGCTGTATATAATAAAGAAATATATGGAAATATGATTTGACTTTGGAGTTGATTTTGTTGAATTGACTTCATAGAATCATGTATGAATAAATAAGTATGTTTTGTTAAGTGTTCTCATAACACCTGATGCTCAACAAATTGAACATAGGGAAGGTAAATATTTAGAAATAAGAACTGGCATTAAAACAGTTGCATCTAGGCGTAAAGTTAAATAGTTTTTTATTACCCCAACCGCCAACGGGGAGAAGGGTATTTTGTTTGAGTCTGTTTCTTTGTTGGTCGGTTTGTTAGTAAGCAGGTTTTTGCAAAAAACTCCATGAAATGTTCAGGAAAGGTGCAAGGTGGTCCAGAATAGATGCCATTAAATTTTGGTGAGTGTAGGTCAAACGTCAGTCACCAAAAATGTGCTTTTTGCGATCATAAGAGATTGGGGAAAATTAGGTAAAATGTGTGAGTGTGTTAATATTTTATACAGTGACTTCAGGTTCAGACTACAACTCTGTAATTGTAGTCTGAATGTCTGACAGTTTGTAACCAGGTTTACCCAAAAACTACTGGACCAATTTTCGTGAAATTTTCAGGAAAGGTGTAAGCCCTATGGGACAACCGTGTTGTGATTTGGGGTTCTAAAAATAAAATTTAATTGAATAGCTAACCTGGCTGTAGCTTTTGCAAAATTAAATTTTGAGAGACATAGTATAGCAACCAGTAAAGTACAATATACAAGGAGACTTGTAAACCAAAATATGTTCTAATAGAACAATGCAAACTGAGAACATCTATTTTTTTAAGTTGAGAAGATTTGATGAAAGTTTTATATTTTTTGTCTAAAAGGTATTTATGTATTTAACCATTTGATGCATACTGGTCACTCCAGTGGACAGTTGGTCTACAGTTGTTCTCTTGTATATTCATGGGTTTTGTTGTTTTAGTTCCATATCAGTCAGTTCATACCATTACTGTACGTCGTCTGTTCCTGATCTGCACTAACATGTTTACATGTCAATCAATTGCTTTATTAGACTGTAATTAACGGTCTTCTTAAACAAAAACTTCATTATTTTTTTTAAATTTTGTAGTGCGTCTTAAATAGGCTACACGTTTTCTTGGTTCAAAGCTTAAACACATGTTGTCCAGCTCAATAAAAATAGATTCTTTAAAAAGATTTCAATCAAAAATACTTGGGAATACAATCTTGACTAAGGTTCTCATAGTTATCGAAGGGTTAATATTGTTGCACTATTTGCTATAGGCTATATTCCAGTTAGCCTATATATTATGCATACATTACTATGGACAAAAATGCATATGTCTGGGCGTGTATTTAAGAAAAACAGGTCTCAATTGTAAAAGCTATATTGGATCATCGATCTGTTTAAATGTGTGTGTGTGTGTGTGTGTGTGTGTGTGTGTGCGTGCGTGCGTGCGCGTGTGTGCTTATATTCTTATCTTTATGGGGACATTGATATGTTTACACAGTCACACCATGGGGACCTCTGACACTATGGGGACCAAAACTCAGGTTTCCACGAGGGTTAAAGATAAATGTAGGTACCCACTAGAAAAATAGAAAGGATGTGAGCCTATAAATCCTTTTTTCAGTAAGTCTCCAAAAAGCACGGGGGAAACGGGTGCAAAGTGAAACGTATTTTTGAAAAATGTTCAAAGATTTGCAGATGCATTTACTTTTTAAAATGTATTTATTTTAGGCATTTTTAAATATTCGAATTTATTTTATTTTTTAATTGTAAGTTTTTATGTATTTATTCATTCATTTTTATTTAATTTTAAATTAAATTTAGTTTTCAAATGTTTTGGTATTATTATTATTATTATTATTATTATTATTATTATTATTATTATTATTATTATTATTATTATTATTATTATTATTAAATTTTATTTGATTTAAAAAAAGAAAAGATGTTTACACTCACTACCCAATGGCTACTTGATTACAAACTTGGTCCTCGTGAGACATGGAAATGGATTATGCATGTGTGTGGGGGGTGTATGTGCGTGCGTGTACATGCGTGTGTGTGAGCGCGAGCGTTTAAAAAGGAAAGCTATTTGACAAATGGTTAAATAGCGTTCAAAATACTCTGAAATGAATTGTAAATATTCATACAAGACTGAAAAGTGTCAATAAAACTTTACGATTGAATTATAACACAATGACCATTAATTATACTAGATGCATTAGTAGAAACCACATTAGAAGCGTAATACCGCATTGTTGAAAGTTAAGGAACGTGAGTTGGTGAAAGCAAGATCTCATTTAAATATCGTTCACTTGTATGTGAATTATCGCGAGAACACGTGGCTTGAAACCGACCCATGAGCCTTTGCGATTCCTCTTTCTAGCCGGCGCCTGAGAATGGGTACGTGTTTTCTTGCTGAGGTCGGAGGGAGAATCCTTGTCCATCTAATGGTTTATCGAAGGAAAATTCCTATAATGGTTTGGTTTGTTAAAGATAAATATTGTCTGAATATATGTAGCTTTAACTTGGTTGTTTACTACAGGATGATTCTATGATTATTAAGGAATTTGTAAATGATGTCTGAAGTGTTCCAAGATGGCTGCTCTCGTTAGCCTCACTGTTAGCAACTGAAGCTTGACTTATCTTGTAAATTGTAACTTTTATTGCAGCTTGACCTTCTCAACTAAAACTTGGCGTTATGCATTTAAAATGTTCGACGTGTTGAGGCGAAATAAGTGTGATACATATATTGCTGTGAGAGTAGTAGGCTATCAGGGACTCTGTGTTAGCACTAGCTTTCAGGCTGGACGTGATCTGGTCATGCTGCTCTCACATTTTACATTACATAGAATTGATAAGATTTTTGTCAAAGCATACTCTTTCACAGTGACTAAGAACTTGTATGTACAGATAACTGCTCAGATTTGGAATTCTCAATTTGTTTAATAAGGAATGCCCTTATTTAGTTTCTTGGCATGAATTGTTATAAAAGCAAAATAAATGTGTTCATCATTAATGCATTCATAGTTAAAAGTTCTGCTGAAAATCTGGTAGGTTATCAGGAGCAACATGTAGTGTTTGAACATGGCTTCATTCATCCATGCAGGAAGTTTTGATTGAGCAATATGATGATATCCTCATTGCGGAATCCGATGTAAAACTGCGGACAACCCTACCTTGGAGAACTGATTGCTCAAGTTAAAAAAAAAAGATGCTAACGTGAATATTGAGTAATAAGTGAAATGACAATTTATTTAATCTTCCAGGTATCTCAAGGGACAACTGGCATAAACGCCGCAAGACCGGTGGTAAACGCAAGCCCTACCACAAGAAGAGGAAGTATGAGCTTGGTCGCCCTCCTGCAAACACAAAGGTAAACAGTGGCTACTTGTATAAGTAGAAGTATTAATTTTATGTGGCGTGAGTGATGAAAAATTGACCTTAGGTAGGTCTTTTTTTGGACCGTTTTGGTTCAAAGCTTTGGACTTGCCAATGTTAGGACTGTCATAGTTACACTGACACGCTTTCATTCATCCTCTTGATAGTTTCAAATATTTCAGATTCCTTTAATAAATTAGACTGGCCTGTTGACCTACAAATGACACTAACATTACCTTTGTCATTAGATTGGACCCCGCCGTATCCACACAGTGAGGGTCCGCGGTGGAAACAAGAAATACCGTGCTCTGAGGCTGGATGTTGGCAACTTCTCATGGGGCTCTGAGTGTAAGTCTGCATTTATAGTCTTATATTGTTAGTGTGTACATCTTTCAATGAAGATAACTTTGTCCAGTTCTGCTACTGAATGCAAGTGATGATAACGAAGACTCTGAGAAAGATCTAGTGAACATACTTAGCAGTGTGATGCATACCAACCATATGTTGACATGTAAAAATGTACTTTTTAAAATTATAATCTGATTTTACTCACAGGTTGCACACGGAAGACCAGGATCATTGATGTGGTCTACAATGCCTCCAACAATGAGCTGGTCAGAACCAAGACCCTGGTGAAGAACTGCATACTCCTTGTTGACAGCAGCCCCTTCAGGCAGTGGTATGAGGCTCACTATGCCACTCCTCTGGGACGCAAGAAGGGAGCCAAACTGGTATGTAGTTAAAAAAAAAAAAACTTTACCCGACAGTGACATTAAGACCCTAATTTGAAGCCTTTCTTTTATCTCACTGAATTCAACTAGTCATTAGTAATTAAGTTTTCCATATAAGCCATTTATGGTGCCTGTCTTTCCATGAAGATAACATGTCCAGTTCTGCTACTGAATGAAAGTGGTGATAATGAAGACTCTGAGAAAGACTAGTGTGTTATCAGTATTTGCCATGAAATGAAGTATAGACAATATAACATGTTCCTCTAATGAACATTGTCCTTCTGTTGTCAGACTCCTGAGGAGGAAGAGGTCCTGAACAAGAAGAGGTCAAAGAGGACCCAGAAGAAATACGATGAGCGTAAAAAGACGGCTAAAATCAGCTCACTTTTGGAGGAGCAGTTCCAGCAGGGAAAACTGCTTGGTGAGTTCCAACATGGGTTTTAATTTTAACCGGTTATGGGTAATCCCAGGTTCATTAAGCTAATGTCCTGCCATTTATTGGTTCCATCCTGTTCGTTTAACACAGGTTACTACTAATTATCCCATTTACCTGGATGAAGCATTGTGCTCATCAATATGGGGTGGTTCAGTGAACAGGCCAATATAGGGCAGGATTTTGTTTTGAACCTGGGATTACCCACCTCTGATTTTAACTGTAGATGTACTCCTACTGATGTCTTTCAAACAGCTATTGCTTTGCCATAAACATTCACATTTTTGAAATTATATTGATGGCATGTCCCTCCTTGTACTTCAAAGAGCTGAATTGTATACATCCTCACGTTTGTCTGCAATGAGAACTCATGGAAATGCATACTTTGTTTTTCAGCCAGTCTATTTTGTGTTTCTGTAAAAATGTTATATTTGCTTCAGTCTTTTGAAGCAACACGTTGGTTGTTGTATATACTCTGTTGCCTTTTTGAGTTTCTATGTCTCGTCTTCACTGATCTATATTTTCCCTTCCTTGCAGCTTGCATCGCCTCCAGACCTGGCCAGTGTGGCAGGGCAGACGGCTACATCCTGGAGGGCAAAGAACTGGAGTTCTACCTGAGGAAGATCAAGGCCAAGAAAGGCAAATAGATGCACAGCTGTTTGATACGTCAATAAAATCCAAATGTACCACAACTCAACGCTGTCAGTCTGTCCTTACTTTGAACAATTATGTTATGTTAATGCCCGTGCCACGGGCATTAACTGACCACGGGCCCCGTGGTCAGTTTCTCACAAAGTGTAGAGTAAGTCGGGTCAACTTCACCATTTATTGTGTTGGCAAAAGGATATGCCTTGGCATGTGACTAGTTTGAGCAATTGTTTTGGATTGTGTACTCTAGGGTCATCACTAAACTTGGGACCATTGTACTGGAAATACAGGAAGAACTTGAGTCACTGTGGTGCTGATTAGTCTGAGTTACTAGTGCACTGATTCCCAACTTTTTTTGATTCATGACCTTGTCAATTCTGCTGACTCCAGACATTCAAAAGTGTGTCATATAGTTGTATTTTTTAAGATTTTAATGGTTTCCTTAATATGTTGCAAGTGTTAATCTTAGACTACATTTAGGCTATATAATGTTTAATATGAATGGAAGCAGAAAAGCTGCATTCAGATTACTGCACAAAGACTTTATCTTAGTCTACAGTCAGTCCAGCTTGTATTTACAAGGCTGACGATACAGAACAGTAACTGAAGAATGCCACATATATGGATCTAAAAAGTTTGACCACACACTCTTGACTGTAAGGTAATACACTAAGCATTGTTTTTCTTTTTAACTACTAGACTAAATTACAAAAGATGAACAGAAGAGAAGATAATCTGTCTGATAGTCAGAGCTGTTCCTTGGAAAGAAGGGATCATTTGGGTGACTAAAATAATTGGGAAACCCACGCTAAATTTAAATGTGCTGTGGTTCTATAAGCAGTGATTAATTTAAATAGTCAATTATGTGAAAAAAAAATGCAACACAATATTATGTAGGAAATAAAGAAACAGCAAAAAAAAATGGGTGATCTGAAACCACAATTAAATTCACTTAAATAAGGACAAAATAGTGTTAGGATATTCAGAAATGGTGATAGATTTCTAGACTGTGCACATGTAGTAATCAATGAGTATTGGCAAGATTATCTCACCTGCCTTGACTTGCACATGAATTTATCATATTCCATAGGGTTTAATCTAATGTTAATTCACCCTTTATAGCTAAAACACCCCCACCAGTTGCAGAATAGTTACAGAATACTGTAATATTGGATTGTATATTTCAAGGCAAGTTAGGATGGATAGATAGACCTATAAACCTATAACAAAGCTGTCAACATTTCCATCATGGCGTGTAACAAAATATCTATTAAGCGACAAAGAACAATGTAATGAAAACTTAATTCTTAAAATAACGTTCCAAAAATCTGGGACAGACACAATAACACAGAGAGATAAAGTCTTGTGGTTTGAATAGTTGTTTTTCTTTTGGAAGGTTTCTAACT
Source organism: Siphamia tubifer (assembly GCA_020466265.1). NCBI lineage: Eukaryota > Metazoa > Chordata > Actinopteri > Kurtiformes > Apogonidae > Siphamia > Siphamia tubifer. The sequence continues at coordinate 30,158,387 of CM035799.1, forward strand.
GGAAGCATGTCAGTGTTGTACCATAAGGTGGTGGAAATATGAGCTAAATTGACTTTTCACAATTGTAAACTGAGTCTTAAGCAAGAAGGGAAACAGAGATTAATCTGGCTGAGAATAAAATATTTCTGGTTTATAAAGGTTATACATTTAGGCAGATGAAATGTTTTTATATTCCATATGTAATCCTAAGTGATTACATGTACCATAGCTTTATTCTTATTTTGCATGACTCAGCACATTTTCATCATCATATATTCCACATCCATGGTTACAAATATCACTGGACGGGATGTTGATACTGAGGAATTAGGTCTGGGTACTCTTTTTCAATTACAACCATGGAAATTAATATTTCATTAAACTTTCTGAAATATTACAACTGATAGGGTTAAGAAATATGCACATTTTGTTGTCCATCTTTGGAAAACTGTAGTACCACCATGGCTGAACCACATAACATCTGTGTAGTTTAAGTGTAGTCAGATTAACACCTAAGGTGCCTTTTCCTAAGACCTTTTGAATTCTCCAACTTGACCCCATGATGTTTAGTTGTTAAAGAACTATAAATAAAACATTATTTTTTGACTTCTTGGACATACCTTTAGCCTTTGCAAGGATGGATAAAGACACATCACTTCAATTTTTCATGTCACTCTGTTAAAAAGAAATCTTTTTCTACACAAATTTTCAAAGAATTTAAAATACGTTAAGTAAAATAAATTGTCAATAGATTCTGTGAGTCTGTAGAAATCTCAGTGAGCAGAGGCTAAGGACAGAAACTGCTGTTCAGTGTGTGTGTGTGTGTAACCTTTGAGTCCTCAGGCCTTGATGTCTGTGTAAAAGATGGATAAAAAAGAAAAGCACTCTGAGAGCACAAACCTCTGCCAAGGAGGTTATGTTCTTGCCAGAGTTTGTTTGTCTGTCTGTCTGTTATTTAGCAAGATAACTCAAACAGTTATGGACGGATTTTGATTACATTTACAGGGTAGGTTGATAATGGTGGGATCTGGAAATGATGGGTGTGTGTGTGTGTGTGGGGGGGGGGGGGGGCAAAATAACTCAAAAGGTTAGGGATGGATTTAGATGAAATTTTCAGGATGTGTTGGGAGTGTCACAAAGCACAAATGATTACATTTTGGTGGTGACCTGGAAGAGATCCAGGATTCTGGATGACTTTGAAATTTTACATTGTGGTAAATGGAGAATACATTTCAAAGTGATCCAATAGTGTCCTTGGTGACAACACTTCTCTTGGCACTTTGTCAGTTAAATATTGACCCAAATAAATAAACACTTCCCAAATCTGAGTGCATGTGTGTTGTATGTAGCCTGTTATGGTTAGCACACAATACTGGTAAATAGATATCTTGGCTTGACATCGCGAACGAAGATTTCATGAAGGGGGATGCCCACGTCAGACACCCTCGTGGCTGACAAGGCCAATGCGAGATAGCCAGTGTGGTGTGTTAGAAATCACACACACGAGAGTAATATCCTTTTTGGGTTGGTTTCGTTTTAATGAACACTTTTCAACTCAGCACATACGCATCCATCACGGTTGCCTCGGTTTATCTCTTCCTCTATTCTCTAGTCTCGCGATAGACTTTTTTTTTTATTATGAGAACACTACAGGCAGGTGCGGCTGCAGTCAAAGGTCACATCAGGTACGACTGTTGAGGCTTTACGACTTTTCTTCCTCAGATTGTTTTTGAGGGACTCCTCAAAAGAGGAGACAGCCTGGTGGGTGATGTGACGCCAAAGTAGACCACTGGTGATGGTCAACGTGGCAGGCACCGATTGAGGGATTTCTTCAGGGAGTCCTTGTAAGGCTTCTTTGGTGCTCCTCTGACACGGTGGCCAGTGGAATGTTCACTACACAAGGCTATCTTGGGTAGGCGATTATCATTCATTCTGGAGACATGCTCTGCCCAATGTGATTTCAGAAGCATGGTAAATAGCACACCTGAAAACCAGCGGTTATTTTCATTGTTGTGCATTATATCAGTTTTCAGAATGCCCATGTAACTTCTGGATGGTCAAGCAATACTGCCATGAATGTAGTGTGTGTGTGCGTGTGTGTGTGCGCGCGCGCTTTTAGGCCAGAGTTTTCCTTTATATCTAAACCACTCAATGCATAGATTCATGTAATGAGAGCAAACATCTTGATGACTTACTCAATTACCACCATCTATAAAAGAGCAGAGATCTGAAGAGAGGTGTTACCATTATTATTACATAAATAGTAAGAACATTGTGATTTTGATATTAGAATGCATCAGAAGTTATGTTGGTTGAAAGTGGGGCAAACGTCGTTTCCCCTGTTGCCAAGAAATGACACGTGACTTCAGTCCACGGCTCTGATTGGCTGAGATGAAACCTATTTCAGAAGTGGGACAAAGGTTGTGGTCACTGTTGTGCATACATAAGTCGTCTGTAGGTCTACTGTAATTATGCTGTTCAACAAGGTGAGTAGCAATATTTTAACAACAATTCGGCTATATGTGTGGAGAATTTAAGTTAATTTAGTCTTCATTTCGCCAACTTGTTGTACTGGCCCACTCTTTAAGTGAACACTTCGGCTAACAGCTAACAACATCGCTGGCTAATGCTAACCTCATCTTTAGCAAATCGCTGCAGTTTTTTGCCTTCTAACGCTGTAATAGTTTGTTGTATTGTTTATTGTGACACCAGTGCATATAATTCGAAATCCTAAAGGTAAGATTGTCAGTCTGAAAATGGGTAAACTCGGCTGATAACACTTCTGTGACCTCGGTTCGTCTGAACAATATCACCATTGGTTTATAGTGTTTATATGTCCATGCTTTGGTGTTTATTAAAGTCTTACTGGTTATTCTTATTCTGTAAATGTTGACGTCCCCGGGAGCTACAATTCATGCACTACATTTAGCCTAGAGGATACTGGCCTGAACGTCATAACGTGGATACTTCCGTGTCATCTGCTCAAAGATTTGTTGATAAACCTGCTCGTGTCGTGTTGTCTCTTCTGAATGTTTACGTCGGCCATAAATGACCTAATCTCCTGGTCTGACCATGTTGTTGTTTTGGACGGTCATTATGTGGTTTAATGTACGGTTATATTTACTGTAAAGTTCTGCATCTGTATGTTGTATAACAGACCACTCTGCAGTGTTGATATTTCAGGAATCCCGGCAGAGGTGATGCCAAAAAACTATACCCGGGTACCAGATTCCAGGTCCTTTTTCATAATGCAAATACAATATGTGATATTATCTTTGATTTATTTAATGATGTTACAATATTCCCACAATACATTATAGACGGTTGCTATTAGTCCTAACCCGGACCCATATCACTGGATATTTGTCCAGTACTTCCTGTGTGCAAACATGCGCAGTAAGCAGTTGGATGTCTAGCGTCAAACTCTAACCCAATATTGTTCAACCTTTGGGTCGAGACCCCACGTGAGGTCGCCTGGAATATTGTTTTCAAAAAAGTATATGGTGAGTTGAGAGACAATTGTAATCCATAACAGATCCATAACAAATATTCACCTCAGTGATGACATTTGCTACTCAAGCATTGGTTGTAAAACAATATGATGGCATATTCCTTTTCTATGACTGGTTACTAGGAGAACGTTTAACTTTTCCTATGTCCAATATATGCACCTAGCCCTGTGCGTGATTCTCATTATGTTTCATTTTATGTTGCTTTAGATGTCTAGCAAGTGATGGTGCAGGTAGTTATTTAAGTTGTTGGTTTGGTATTTGGCATTGTTGGTGTACAAATGACTAACTTATTCTTTGTTGTTGTGTCAATGTAATGGTGCCATAAAGTAGTTATTGACCGTAGGGACTGATGTCGGTAAAAGTTTGCATCTCATTTTATTTGTGATCCATGGCCAGGGATTATCCACTCGGTTACACACCAGAGGCAAATGAGTACATTGTAAAACTTAAGTTTGAAAGTGAAATGATTATAAAATTGTGTGAATACATGTGGAAAGGTAGAAAATGGCTTGAGTATCCTCTCTCTGTGCCCCTTTTTTTGTCAGTCTTCAAGAAAATGACACAAAGTTTAAAAATAATTTGTTAAAGGGACCATAACACCTATGAACTGTAAAGGTCAATGCCCATACATTGCTATTGCACCATTTTTATGCTAAAACTTCATCCTCGACTTGGATGTATGTCTTAATTTTATTTTCCCTCCTCCCATGAAACTCAGTTGGTCCGAGCCAGTCTGCGATCTGGACTCCGGTTACAGAGCACCGGTGCTGCTGCAGCCAGTGTTAAAGCCGGTGGTCACTCTGCTCCTCTTGGTTTCTCTTTTGGTAAGTTGAATGCATCATCATAATTGCATTTAGGTTCACAAGCTTTATTTTGATAGTCAATTTTGTACAGCAGGATTAAGCATGTAGTTATTCTGTGTGTGAGGTGCCTACTGGGAGTTATTTACAGTTCTCATTGGTAGAAAAATGTAAGACTTTTGGTTCATTCATCTACAGAGTTCACAGAGCAGCAGAAGGAGTTCCAGCAGCTGGCAAGGAAATTTGCACGAGAAGAGATTCTTCCAGCTGCAGCAGAATATGACAGAACTGGTGAAGTAAGCAAAGGCCAAAGATTGGGTTACAGCTACTTTGTCCTAAGACTGTACCGAACTTAAATGTTACTGGAAATATTGATGTTCCAACTGAGTCATGGGCAGTTGTGGCTCAGGAGGTAGCACAGGTTGTCAATACCCAAAGGGTTGGAGGTTTGATTCCCGCTGTGTCCTTGTCATATGCTGTTGTGTCCTTGTGCAAGACGCCTAACCACCCTTGCCTCTAGTACTGCTACTCAAACTGGTGGATGAATGGAGTGGATGAGTGGATGTTTTGACTGTTTCATGCAGCCATGCTTCTGTGAGTCTGCCCCAGGGCAACTGTAGCTACATGTGTAGTTTACCACCACCAAAGGGAAAGTGTGAGTGAAGGAGTAATGGATCCACGGTGCGCTTGGAGTATGCATTCCATAGAACGGTGTTATATAAATCTAATCTATTATGCTGCTTTCCCATCGTTATTGATTTAATGATTCTATGAATGACAAAATTGAACAATGTAGATGTCAAGGATAGCGGGTTAATTTAAGATGCACTGAAATAGTTTGTACACATTTTCAATGTCTGCATAATCTTCAACTGTCTCTACAGTATCCTTTCCCCATCATCAAGAAGGCATGGGAGCTTGGTCTGGTCAACAGTCACATTCCAGAGGACTGCGGTACGTTTCCTACCTGATGGCTGTGTTCAGTATTCTCTTTGGTCCCCACTACATCCTGATAAGTCTTCTCATATCCATATGTAGATATTTGTTTGCCATCACTGAGCATTAATTCTTTATTAATGCCTCAGCATATTGAAATCTTAAGTGGTCTGAGATTACACAAGACCTCTGCACCCCCCCCCCCCCCATTTCTGTTGGTGTACAATCTTTGCAGAAGTCACTGTAATTTCTGAATGTTTGTTTTGTGTTTAGGAGGAATGGGCCTATCCATCTTCGAAGCCTGCCTCATCACAGAAGAGTTGGCTTATGGGTGCACGGGAATACAGACTGCCATTGAAGCAAACTCTCTAGGAGTAAGTTTTTGTATATCAATTTCCATTTGTCAACTCTGTTCTCTCTGTAGCCATATAAATGGCAGCGTGCTTGTGTAAAATGTATGTATGTATCAATATGTTTGGCAACTTAAGGTTACCTGTCTGCTGCCTGTAAACTGTAATTGGTGTTTCTTCAGAATGAGGGACTAGAGGGTCATTTGATATTAAAATGTAACTATTATTCAATTCTTTTCTCCTTTGGACACAATTTAAAATATTTCTTATCTAAATTTGCCATGTCCAACTGGGTATGTTCCAAAAATGAAGGATTTAGAATGGATGCACCCACCTTGCTCTGTTTATGCAACTCTTTCAGTCATTTGTAGTTTTTCTTAGAGGTCAGAACATCAATCTTTATGAATCAGTGATCGACACCCTGGCCAGCAAATCATGTGATTAGTTTGATGTTATCAATGTGACTCTTACTGAAAGACACACTTGGAGAACACCATGTTTGCTGCATCAATGAACTACTGTATGTTCTGAAGATGTAAAGACCACTGGAGCCCTTCTGCTTCAAACCAGAGCCTAACTCCCAAGTCAAAACATTGACAGAACCTGGGCACCTTTACACACAGCTTTAGCTGCTGTAGTGCTAAACCATTAGCTGCTATTGGGAAAAGAAAATGAAGTCAGATCAGAGAGCAAGACAACACCATAGAGAAACTGACATAAAATGTGTTGACAAATATCACTTGCTAAATATTATTTTAGTGAGTATGTCTCTCCATTGAGTTAGTTGAAAAGTTGATTATGTCAGTTAATTACATTCAACCATTTTAACTCTTATAGGATATTGAAGCAGACCTTTTTCCTCTTCAAATTTATAGTACTAGTTTGTACATCAATTTATCAAAGAAGGCAACTGTACATTTTACTCTTTTGTCAGGTAGTGGGTACATCTCCAGCTGCAAGTGTCGGTTTTTGGCAAATTTGTGAGACAATTGTTAGGGGAAAGTTTGGTACAATTTATTATCCCCCCCCCCCCCAGCTTGCTATAGGGTAGTTAAGCCTTCCCCCCCTCTTCTAAAACTGTTGCCCTAGTTGATAAAATGTTTTATTTTTTTTAGGCTATAATGTTTTTGTGTGTGGGGGTGTATAGTAGTTTGGGTTTTATGTAATTTAGTCAGCATCAGGAATTGAGCTGTTTGATTGTAGTTGCACATATATTAAAATCAACCCTCTTCTGTTCACCAGCAAATGCCTGTTATTATTGCTGGTAATGATGCACAGAAGAAGAAATACCTGGGGAGGATGGTCGACGAGCCTCTAATGTGTGTAAGTAAGAATTTAGAAGTAATGTTCAGTGTAGTAAATTTAATGCATGTATTTTTGTCAGACATCTTTTACTAACGGCTAAAGATGATTTTGTGTAATATTTCTATTTAGTCAACCATGGGACTTGGAAGTGAGCCTAAACAATTATTGTTCATAACTGCTTGACTTAAAATTGTTAATTTCAACAGGTTTGAATGATCACTTTAGTGTTTCATGACATGTTGAATTTAATGTTTGCTATGAATAGTTACTCGTGCTGAATGTGTTTTAACACTAAAGCTTGTGTTTTTGAATTATTTCCTGGAATGGTAACGTGTGTCTCTGTACAAGGTGGAACCAAATGTAGCCCATCATTGTTTTTGTGTGGACGGTGTTGAAAAACAAAAAGGTACTCTGAAGTGTATCTTGAGGCAGCTCAGACACTGTGTGTTCTTTACAGGCGTATTGTGTTACGGAACCTGGAGCTGGTTCTGACGTGGCTGGCCTTAAGACCCGAGCTGTGAAGATGGGGGACGAGTATGTTGTTAACGGTCAGAAAATGTGGATCACCAATGGTGGGAAAGCTAACTGGTATGTGTGCATCAACCACATGCTTTGTACATGCATGCTTTTGCTAAATGACATTGTTGGTAATGGATGCAAAAACGTCAGTCTGCTGTGCTACTGTGATTTTAACCGCTATACACTACTCTGTTCTCTTAGGTACTTCCTTTTAGCCCGTACTAATCCAGATCCTAAATGTCCTGCCGGCAAGGCTTTCACTGGTTTCATTGTGGATGCAGACACTCCAGGACTTCAACCAGGAAGGAAGGTGAGATAAGGCAATATTGTTTTTTCTCAATTTGTGCTCAATGTGAAGATGAGGTTGTTTTTTGTACTTGTGGTATAAATTATTATTTAGGGGAAATTGATTGTTCTTTCATGTCCTGGCCTGATTTGTTTTCTGAAGTGACTGCATGGGATCACAGCATACATTTGTGCTCATAATCTTGCACACCCTGACTGTGCATGGGATGATTTTGACTGTTCGAAAGTTGACAATGCAGAAAAACAAATGAAGGTGAAGGAGTGTCTGTCTCGGTGTTGTGACCTCGGTATCATTTAGATATTTTGTGGAGGTTTCAAACATGGAATGCATGCAAGAATTTCCAAAAATCTTAAATGAAGTGCAGATGTTTTGCTTAGACTGGGTGGCTTTACAATCCTAGAAATGAAGTGCCTCATTCATAACTACCACAAAAGCCTTCCATCTGTGATTGATGTTAAAGGGGTGATACAGAGGATTAAGAACTATGGTATGTAAACTTTTGGTCAGGGTCATTTGGATCATTTCTGTTCAGTATGATTTTTAAATGGTCATCTTTGTCTGTATGTTTACACACATGTTAACATGTATTACACACACTGAAATGTGTCCTCTGCAATTAACCCATCACTAGCAACTTGTAACAGTGGGCTGCTATATCTGTGCAAAGACATTTACAATGAAGTGTTCAGTTGTATATTTGCAAGCATTTCAAATGTACAACTGCTGTTCTACCAAAATTGGCACTATTCTGTAAAGGCACTGCCTCAGCTTTGTGGGGGGAAAAAAACAAAAGAGTTGAATAACAAAATGATGCATTGAGCCGAAGCTCTTTTATTTGAAGGAAGGGCTGATAAAGGCCAAAAGTATTCGTACTCGTCGTCTCCTGCTTCGTCCGGGTCGCAGGGGCAGACGCCTCAGCAAAGCAGCCCAAACTTCCTCAACAATATTGGATTTCTATTGTATTCCTGTTGATGATCCTCCTTTTGGGCTACTTCATATGAAGAGGCATGGACTTGAAGATGATTGATCCGTTCTGTTTTGTGCAGGAGATGAACATGGGCCAGAGGTGCTCGGATACCAGAGGCATCACCTTTGAAGATGTGAGGATACCGAAGGAGAATGTCCTGATTGGAGAGGGAGCTGGATTTAAGATTGCCATGGGTGCCTTTGACAAGACAAGACCACCAGTGAGTCCTAGTAGATCCTCTACAGCCTCAAATGAGTTCATAAAAGTCTTGGCAGATAATTTAACTGACAAAAGGCTAAAAAGTGATTATGAAATGTTTACTCTTAAGAATCTAAAACTGTCACTGCAGTGATGGTTCTCTGCTGCTGCCCCCTTTATTATGGTAAGGAAAGAACTAGGTGTGATTTAAATATCTTGGCTACTTTGTCACTTATGAAAACTGCCCTCATTTCTGGGATACTATTCACTCAATGCTCTTCAAACTTTTAAATATTTCAATTTGAAGAAATGGGTTGGAAACGTTTTCAAACACTACTTCCTTTTGTACTCCTCCAAACATTCAAGGCTTATTGCATGAGAACTGACCAAAGTGAGTTGTTGCGCAGGTGGCAGCTGGAGCGACGGGTCTGGCACAGAGAGCACTTGATGAAGCGACAAATTATGCTCTGGAGAGGAAGACCTTTGGCAAAGTCATTGCTGAGGTGTGTTCAGGTGGCGTTGTGGCGTTCACTATCGGTCAAAGTACAGAGATGTGTTCAGGATCAGCAGCACTGTTTCTCTGTTGTCCCACAGCACCAGGTCGTGTCCTTCATTTTGGCTGAAATGGCAATGAAGGTGGAGCTGGCCAGGATGGCATACCAGCGCTCTGCCTGGGAGGTGGATCTGGGTCGCAGAAATACGTATTTCGCTTCTATCGCCAAGGCTTTTGCTGGCGACATTGCCAACCAGGTGGCCTCTGATGCCGTTCAGGTGTTCGGAGGAAACGGCTTTAACAGTGACTATCCAGTAGAGAAGCTAATGAGGGATGCCAAGATTTACCAGGTAGGTGACGCTGTGCTGAAAACTGCTGAAAACCTTTGGAGATATTTGCTTTAACGTCCCATTCATCTTTGTTTGCCTTGTAGATTTACGAAGGCACAGCTCAAATTCAGAGACTCATTATTGCCCGTGAACACCTGGGAAAAGTCAAGAAATGAATCCTGCGAACAGGAAGAACTGTCTGATTGTAATGTACTTGGTTCATAACTGTTGATTTTTCATATCTCACTTAAACTCAATATAGTTGCAAAATGGCGTGTGCCTTAAACCTTGTTTTGCCTGGTCTTTGGATTAATCGAGAAACAAATTGGAGCCAATGATGCATTGATAGTTTTTAATGTTTTTCTAATGGGCTGAAAAAAAAATGTAGCTCATATTGCTCATTGAGTTGTCATGCCATCCTCAAACTTGGTTCAATTATCACCAGGTTATGAAATGAGTTAACTTGAAGTCCACAGCAGCTGTAGGAAAGTGTGACTGTAAAAGACATGGCAGAGATTATTGTGAAAAGGCTACTTTGGCGTATCAGACTAGATAGGATTTAAATGTCTGGTGTCAAAATAGCAACATTTTTCATAAAGTTTGGCCAAAATAGCTGAAACTAAATCAAGAAGAGCACTAAGAGCATGTTGTAGAATAGTCCTGATGCAACCATTTGTAAAATACTGACACTGTTGATGCTTGGTTGTTGACCTCTTGTATATGATTAAAACACTTTGATGTATCCTGTGAGCTTTTTTTAAAAGAAGAGGAAATATCTGAGAAACTGAAATGGAACTGAAGTTATTGGTAAAGATGAGTGACTTCAGGGGACAAAATAAACTAAATTAAAAAGGGGAAGAAATGAAAAGGGACAAGATGTTGGAAGTGTGGGGCAACCAAGATGCTGAAGAAATTGGGAAAGGGTGCAAGTCATGCATGTAATTGTGCAATACATGTATTGACTGATGCAGGATGTCCATGTAAACTATACTTGATGAAAACGTTCAGTTGGAAATTGGAGTAATTTGGATTTCTTTTTCCTTTTTTGTTTTTTGTTTTTTTTTAATAAAAAAAAGCACCCTGTAGGAAGAAATTCCTTATGACTTGTTGAGCCAATGGGTCTCTCCAAATTCCTCTCTAAACATCAGACTAACACGTTCTATAACTAGAAAAGCATTCTGAGTGCCCAAACCTCTGCCAACAGAGGTCTTAAAATGTTGTTTTATTTTATCACAACAGGAGGGAGGGGGCTGGAATAAAAATTTGCAACTGAAGGTTTGAGCAGTGCTTGTTTAAAAACGGTCGAAGTCAAGGTTATATTCATATTTTATTAACTTAACAAAGCATCCTATTTTTTTGAGACAGAAAAGCGCAAAGAATGACAAGCTAAAAAAAGAACAATTATCAAATGTTTAGTACATGGCTATGGCATGAATAAACAATACTAAGTTATTGTTTTATAGCCTTGAAATGTATGTTCATTCAGTATCAAACAGCATGCCTTCACTGTAGTTTAAAGAAATACAAATGCAATACAATCACATGTCTTGATGTAAGTTGTAGTTTTCTATGTGGATTGAAAGACATTCCTTTCCAGAAATGTCATCCTACTTCAGTGTCCTTTTGATTTAACAGAATTAAAATAAATAAAACTCCTTAACTCAGATTGAGTCTGAAGCTCAATGAGAAAAAGGGGTTTTGTTTGTTTGTTTTTTTTAAAAAATATTTTTCATAATTAACATTGGTGACTCTTTCCCTCCAGAATACAAACTATACAGATGACTACTTTTGGAGAAAAAAAAAAAAAACCTACAATTTTTACATCCATTTTACTGTCAAGCCAATAAAGGGATGAGTGTATTCATTCATAATCACTTGTACAATTTCTCATCCAACACAGATTTTCATCTAAGACACATTATCTTGGTACATAATGACAGAGCAGTGAAAATATTATGGCCTTTTACCCATAAGTACAGAAATCAGAAGTGAACTTGTCTTGAGATGATTGTGTTGTCTTGGGATGCAATGATATACAGTCATAAGAAAAGAAAAGACCCCCCCCCCCCCCCCCCTCCGAACTCCATGATTTTGCATACTAGGACATGTATAATAATAAAAAATCTGCTCCTAACCAGATACTAAAGTTACTTAAATCCATTCTCAACCAACAACATGTACCAGTTTAACTTTTATTTATGTAATAAATATGAAGCTGTGTGTGTGCGAAAAATAGTTATAACCTAATTGGTACTATAATAATTAGTCAGGCATTAAGTAAATGGGAAGCATTCGAAAGCTTTTTTGAAACCATTTCAGGTCCGTTGTTTTATATAGAGAATCATTATTTCAGGTCAAACCATAAACTAGTGGCACAATGTCCTTTGGAAAGACAAAACCAAAGTGATCTGGTCATAACACAGTGCCTCATTTGGCAAAAAAAAAACCCCAAATGTATCAGCACAAACAAGGACAGGACGATGGTTTTGACTTGACACATGATCTGATCACCTGCTAGTTATTGAGTTGCCCATGACCTTCTCTGTATACTATAGTATTCTGGTGTTAAATATGAGTCTATGTGTCCAATAGTGATAGCTTGGTTAAAAATGGGTCATGCAACAAGGACAGTGACCCAAGGCACACCAGCAAACATATGACATAACAGCTAAAAAAAACAAAACAATTACAGTATTTCCAGTTGAATGCTGTTGTTGAATTTTAAAACATGAATAATTGTCCATGAACTGAAGCAACATTGTGAAGGAAAGTAGGCCAATATTCCTCCACAACAATATGAGAAGCTGATAAATTCATTCATTCTTCAAGTTATTGCTGCTAAATGAGCTTCTACAAAATGTACAAAAATTAGTAGACCATCAAAACTCATCAAAAACAATTGTTATGCAATTGAATAACAACTCCTGTTTGTATCATGTGACTAAAACAAACCAGAAAAGAAAACAAGGAATGCCTAAAAACACTGTTTTTATGTAAGAAATTTAGTGACTTCAGTTATTATCAAGAAACCATGGAACAATCAGCTCTTAAATTAAACTCTTATGAGCTATTTTTGTTGTTATATTTATCCAAACAAATTGAATTTTAGTTATATCAGACCCCACCCCTTGTTTTCTTAATTGTTTTGGTCATTTTAAAGCATATATTTTTCATGCAATGCTTCCCCATTTTGGCAAATGATGACATGGTCTAATGTGTTGTATACTTGAGGTTAGATTTAATTAATTTTAGAACCAGGTAAGGAGCAGATGCTTATTAAATCAATCATTAAATAGATATACTCATAGATTTCAGAGACAGTGTGCTTTAGTAACTGTATTAGCCCAACGTAGGCTTTGGCTGATTTTAGATAATATTGGTGACATTAAATATAGAATTTTACCACTGGGTGTGTGTTACATAATTTTCCCCAGGTATACAATCAAGATTTTACTGATGCAAAGGTAATCCCCCCCCCCCACCACCACAAAAATAGCATAAATATAAATGACATAATAGAGCCAAATTGTCATTGATGGTGGTAGAATGTTGAAATCCGTGCATCCTTAGTTTTGACCCTACTAATAAAGGTCAATATTAATAATCAAAAGCTTCTCAATCAATGTTCATTTTTCATCAAGAGACAATGTTGTATGGATGATGCATGATGTGTCTCTTTTTCCCCAAATCTCACTTCAAATGATGACAATGTCACTGCTAAGTCTCCTTTACAGACAAGCAAACCAATGAGCACACAAAAACATGAAAAGGACTAATTAGCAATTCAGGACTAATTGCAAATGTAATAATTGAAATGACAATATAAAAATAAATTTTGACACAGCAAAATAAATAAATAAATAAATAAATAAATAAATAAAAGAAAGAAATACTAGATGCGAATTGCTACATTGTAAGGGTTGCACAGTTATTGAGCCTATCAGCAGAATCATACATTATCATCGTCATCTAGTGTAATGTATACTATGATAAAGACATCCATCTTCATAAAGTAGAAAAAGAAATAAAATGAATGAATGACAAATTAAAATCAAATCAAATTCAAAATGATACAAAACAAATATATATATATATATATATATATATATATATATATATATAAAATAAATTAATTATAGAACATTCATACTCACTCTGAAAGGTCATCACAAAACCTGTGACTTTATGGCACCATCCTCTAAATGATCTGAAGGCTGTCGTCCTATCTCACCGTACATGGTAAAAGTAAAAGAAACCTGGATATTGTCCACATAAGGTCTGCAGGGCAAACAAAGCCCTGTGCTTTAAAAACCAGTGCTGTTCTGCCATAGAGTCCATTGTTCATTATGCTTTAGGTAAACCTTTAAATATACTCAGCACATCCTTTAGGCTTCCACAGGTGATCCCCTCACTACTATTGGCTATCTTAGAAAACTACATACATCCTAACATCAGGTGTCCATGTTGCATTGTGGGGGATTCAGATGAACCACTCCTTCTTGCTTTCATCAATGGTTTCAGTGAAAGCAGGGTCACTGACAATGATCGCTGCATCGGCACAGTCTGCTGATTCAGCTCCTTTCGCTTCGTTAGTGTGGTAAGACCCCTTGTGACGGAACAAGTGGCGGATCAAAAACACCATGATGCATAATACGGTGAGGACGACCATGGAAATGATACCTGCAGAACAAAACACATCATTTTCATGTAGATCAAATGTGAATTTTGAAGGATAACCTAGCATGTGCTAATATATATATATATATATATATATATATATATATATATATATATATATATATATATATATATATATATATATATATATATATATATATATATATATATATATATATATATATATATATATTAGGGCTGTAAAAATGAATGCAAATTAATCCATTATCATAATTAATCTGAATAAATAAATAGTAAATAAATTTAGTAAATAAATAATTAAATAGTTGTTTACAGTTGTTTTGTTTCAAGTTATTTTGTTCAGCATTATTTTTGCATGTTTACTCTGTATTTTTTTCAGTATTTTAGAAGAGTTTTTGAATATGTCTTGAAATTTTCTTTGCTCTTTTGGTGAATTTTAGTATTTTTTTTTCTCTGTATATTTTTGTATTGTACTGTATTTTGTGGGCAATTTGAGTACCCCCTCAGGCAGAACAGTTGAACAATATAGTGTTTTGATCATGATTAATCAAAATTAATCCAAAGCAAATGTGATTTAGAAAAATAATAATTTGACAGCCCTCATATACACACACACACACACATAGATACACACATATTCAAAAATAAATTGTTAACATGACCAACACTGGCCACCTCTGTTAACAATGAGGGCTGTACTGCACATATACTGTATATCCCTGCTACTCTGACATCATTACCAATTCGACATAGAAAATAAAGGACAGATTTAGATTTTTGTAGTGTGACTTCCAGAAACATAGAAAGGGCATTTATTATTATTATTATTATTATTATTATTATTATTATTATTATTATTATTATTATTATTATTATTATTATTATTATTATTATTATTATTATTATTATTATACTATTTTATAAGATGTTTTTCCATGGACAACACTTTATACTTCACTTTTAGGACTTGCTTTGTTTTTGTTAGTTCACTGTGAAAATTGCAAAGTTGGAAATCTTCTGTTTTTTTAGTTAAAATTTACCTCCAATTATGGCAGAGTTACGATCCACTCCATCACCAGTGGTCTTGTCATCATTGAAGGGGAAAACAACTCCAGCTGTGGAAATAACACAAATTATAGCCTTAATTTAATGTCGATATAATGAAGATTTTGTCTGTTGTTGAATATGAAAGTCATATATTTTAATCAACTTTGTGCTTTCTGTTTCCTTCTAATTTCCATTTATTGTCAAAACATTGACCAGGGTGTGGTTTTATCTGATTAGATATGTATAGAAAATGTAGATTTACGTATATGATCTTGATTTTTTTTGTGACTTTGAGCAAGTACACTTATGCTACCATGTATTGCAATAGTCTCCGTGTTAACTGCAATATTATTTTAGCATAAAATGGTGGAGCCATTATGAGACTCCCTATTCTCACTGGGGTAGAGAAACATTTTGATCATCCACATTTCTTACAATGGAGATCTTTACAAACTCAGTGGAAGCTTCTGGAGACATCCTAGTGTAAAAAGAGGTACTCAAACAACAAAAGAAAAGTCACTGTTCATCTTCTATCCTAAATTTATAATCACATAATTGCATTTCTTCACTAGGTCCTTACCAGCTTCCAAGTGCCATGGGTCACTGGCTGAAGCCATTGGGGAGAGAGTCAGGGGTGAGGCTCCACAATTAGAAGGGACTAGGATCCCATGGGTGCTGATAGGTGCTGTTAAACTTGACCGCAGTGCTGCCTTCAAAGGCGCCACATTGTTGAACTGAACTCTTGAAAGACATCCCACAAAGCCTGGTGTGTTGTACCGCTCAATCAAGATGGGATCAATTTGACCTGTTTCTGTTGGAATAAAATGAATGAATTATTATCACATGTGTGTTACTGCTAAATAAAACTCAAGTCTTAAATGCTAGTTGGCTTCAGTTTCCAAGATAAGTCTTTGGTCAAAATGTGAAATTCTTAGAATGAACAAGAGAATAGGTTTTAGTCCAAAGGAATATTGGTCTCAGATCTACTTCAAAACACTGTCTGCACATTATGATCCATTCACTTTTCAGGTTCTTTTTAGTGGAATATTTAGAAATCAATTGTATACATGTACATAAACCACCATATATGTGGAATAACACACCATCATATATATTAAAAACATGAACTAACCAACACATTTGTCATTTGTTTTATGATTCATCTTATTAATGTATGTCAGATTTTTCATATTTAATGTCTAAAGCAGATACTTTCTAAAAATTGTACAGTAGTGTAATCAATGATTATGAGGTTTCTTGTATCAAACATGAGCACAAATTTGGAAGTACGTGTGTTCTTCATCATTATATTATATTATATTATATTATATTATATTATATTATATTATATTATATTATATTATATTATATTATATTATTATAACTTGCTCAATTGAGAGATTTTAACTTTTTTTTTGCTTGAATTAAACAAAAAAATCTACCAAAGAAATAAGTGAAAATTATCTTGATAAGATTGGTTGAAATACCATTTTCAGGATCTGTTGTCTAAAAATAAGTTTTATATATCTTGTACAAACATTATTTTAAGGGTGATGATATTTTGGCTAGAAATAAGAAACACACTTAATATAATTTAGATTTTTGCAGTGTGTGCTATACTATGAAGCCAAATCTGCTTTGTAGGTATATTTTGTTGCCAAATTAAATTCATAAAATACTCAAAATACTCTCTTGTATAATGTGTGAAACAAAATAAAATGATTTCCATCCTATTTGTAAAGGGGGGGAAAAAAATCCTCTATAAATGTCATATTCACCTGTTCATTTAAACATACTGTATTTCAACACTTACCAAAAACCTTTCCAAGAAAGATGCTTTTGACCAAGTTGAACTGAGTGTCAGAAGCTTCAGGCAGGATATATGTGTAGACTGGATAATGGTCCAGCTGGGGATAGATGATAAAGGTTATCCATTGTAATATAATTCTTGTAATAAGAAAAAAAAATGTCTTTAAACATAAACTTGACATTTCTTCAGTTCTGCAATTAGAATAAAAAAAAATACTGTTTGCATATCTCTGAAAATACATTCAAAACAAAACGTGGTGCATCCTTTCAGAAAATGAGTACAGAGGTGAAGAATATCCCAAGGTAAATAACCCAAAATTCACAATTTGTTGTTATCATTATCATTTCTGGTTCAACCCCAGAGTTGGTACATCCCATTTCCAGTTTTGGGGTTTGTAAAAGTTTTTCCTCACTTATAAATTTCAGTGTTTGTTGTAATATTTTCATTTATTACTGTAGTAAGAAAATGTGCTAACCTGAAGTCGTATCTCTCTTAGGTTTCTCGTTATGTTGACCGAATGTGGTTGTCCGTTGGCCATGTTACGGTGGTCAACATCTATGGTATAGGGTTCAGTTAGCCCCCCGAGGCTGTAGCGTATCTGGAGGGTGCCTGGACACACAAACATAGACACAGTTTACAAAGGATAGTGTCATATACACGTTAACACTGAAGTTTTCAATAGAACTTAAAGAACAGTTGTTTACAGTGCTGCTTACCATTGTGTCTGAGCACCACAGCCAGATAATCCTGAGTTCGGGAGCTGATGTAGACCAGGATACTAGGAGTGCTCGAGGTACTGAAGCTGAACACCAGCTCCTCTCGAGTCATATTAGCTTCACTGGGAACCTCCGGACCTGGCGGACCCTTTACTTCCTGCATTGCAACAGGTCCTGCCTCTGGTAAGAAGTCATAACGCACCAAAGTTCCTGTCTCAAAGTAGCCTCCTACATCTGTTCCATACACACACATACACAGAGAAAGATTAAAACAGTCTCATTGTTTGCTTCTGAATCAAATGTTGTCTAAAATCGAGTAGTTATAACAGTTTAATGTGATCCAGTCATCAAAAATATACCATCAGTACAGAAGGGTCCGTCATATGCAGTGAGGGAACAATCACAGGTGTATCCATTGTATTGTTCAATACACTTTCCTCCATTATTGCAGTGGATACCATAGCTGTTGCAGTGGCCCTGGCAACCTGGATTTACCCCTGGGGTCAACTTTGCCTTCTCCTCTAAGTCAAAAGTTACACCATTTATCTTCAGAGCACGCATACAGCCCAGGAAACCCCTCTGACCACTGGAGGCACCTGAGGAATAAAACATGAAGTAGATCAAGTCATTATTGAATGAAGTCATACAGCTTTGAGTTGATTCATTTACAGCTTTGATTATAACCTGACACTTCCAGACTATGCTATATTTATGCGATATTATGCTAATAAAAAAAAAACTAAAACAAAAAATTATAGTTAAAGCCTCCATATTCATCCAGTGATACATCATAAAGCAGAGCTGTAGAGTCACATCTGACAGAATCTAAACTTTTTTTTTCAATTAATTTAGGTAACATTGTCTTTAGGATCCTCACACAGAGTATTGTGGGTGATTCCCTCAGTTAAAGTCCGCAGAAGAGACAACTTATAAAGACTTATAAAGACACTCTGATTAAACCCTCAGATACTTCACAGTTGTACACTGAGCACATCTACACCCTCAGGTTGGCATAGTGATGTGGCCCTCAGCTCTTTTAGGATTCTAGAGTAGTTTTGACAAATAATATATTTAATAAGATTGTTAGAACATTTGTAAACAAGGCATTTAGAGACAGCAGACCTCTGCCAAGGCTTGATATGATGCCAAAACATGATGTGATGGAGCCATAGGTGTTGACCCATACGATGTCCGAAGGTGAGATGATGTGAAAAAAATAAAAATATGAGATTCTATCTTGTCTGAATCCAGACATATTACCACTGATGTGTTTTAGCTGTTGACATTTAGTGTGACCTTTGACCTTCATTGATCAAATTCTTATGGGTTCTTCTTTGACTCATTATCCATCATTCCTGAAAGTTTAATCAACAGAACTTTTTGCGTAATCCTGCTGACAGACAAACAGACCCAAATGTAATACTTTCTTGGTGGAGGTAACTAGAAAAGCATGTGGAGAGCGCAGAGCAGCCCCAACCCCCTCTAAATGACTTAAATGAGCATAGGTTTCACACACCCCCCCCCCCACACACACACACACATACATACACACCTCCACTAATCACCACCAAAATGTAATTATTTGTTCCTTGTGCCAGTATCAACATTTCCTGATAATTTCAGCCAAATCCATTCATAACCTTTTGACTTATTTTGATAATAGACAAACAGATAAACGCTGGCAAAAATATAACTACACTGGTCTACAAGTAATGTATACATGTAAACTACCATATATGTATAATAACACACCATCATATATATTAAAAACATGAGCTAACCAACACTTTTGTCATTTGTTTTCTCATTCATCTTATTAAAGTATGTAAGATTTAGCACATTTAATGTCTGAAGCAGAGACTTTATAAAAATTTAAAACAACTCACATATTATTTTTTTTGCTATTCCTCTACCTGGTGAACATTGGAAACATTCATCCATTCTTAAAGTACCTAAAAACCTGAAAGGATTTTGGGTGAGTTGCATTTCTTACCTACAAACAGTTGACCGTAGAGCTCCATTTTGGTGTGTCCTTGTGGAGTGGTTCGAGCATCTCTGTACAGTCCATTCAACTTCAGCACCGCCTCTTTGATATTCTTCTCAACCTCCACACGATGCCATTGGTCATTATTTAAAGGAACTGGTGAACGAACACTGAGCTCCACCAGTTCGTTGCCCACATCGAAAGAGAAGGACACTACTGTTGCTCCTGACATAAAGAGAAAACATTACAAAATCAGCTGCAAAAATCCAAAATTCATTAGCCTTTGGATGAGTATGTGATATTTCTATGGAGAAAAAAAAACATACCTTTGAGTTCAATGTGAAGGAAATTATTGGTTCCTATGTTTTCCAGGAAAACTCCATGAGTTGAAGAAGTTTTAAAGTAGAATGAGATGTCAATACTGGTCTCTCCTCTGAAGGAAAGGAAGTGGAGGTAGGAGGCGGGACTAGTGAAGGATGCTGCATTCCAATAGTTTCCTTGAGACACAGCAGGGCATGTATTTAACTATTTTGCATGGGTTTCTTCAAATGTGTATGACAATATAACTTAGCTAAATTTAAACTGGCCTTAGTGGTAAAATCAGAATTTATTTTTTTTAATAAATTTTTTTTTGGACATTTATGTTATTCCTGAAAATTTAGACAAAATCAGATTCCAATGTTAATTTATCGACATGCTTCCAACAAGTCAAATGTGGGACAAGGCGTATGTTTGTTTGGGTCAATATTGAACATGTCACAAACATTGGTTAGTAGATCCAAGTCGTAGCTCTGTTAGGTACTTGTCTACAATCTGGGAGCACTGGTATGAATCCCTTCATTAGCTTCTCTTCTCTTTTTAAAATTTATGTATTTATTTTTTTTTTTACTGTTTCTATGTATATGAATGTCAATTGTTTTTGTATAATTGATGTTTGTATTGTGATTCCCTTGTGGGCCTTGAGCCTATAAGAAAGTATATAAATTGGGTTCCAGAAATATTTTCCATCAATAAACAGTTTGTGCTTAGACACGTATTAAGATACAGATACAATCATGAGATAAGGGGTCTCAAACTGATTTTCTTCAGGGTCCGCATCCAGCCTGATATGATCTCCAAAGGGGCAGACCAGTAAAATGAAAACATAAAAACCTATAAATAATGACAACTCCCAATTTTACTCATTGCTTTAGTGCAAAAAAAAAAAAACCTCCATTAAATTATGAAAATGCTTTCATAAATTATCCAAATGCAAAAAAAGTAACATTTCATAAGGAAAATAAGGACAATTTTAATTAACAATATTCTGCCTCAGTTTATCATGAGTCCATGTGTTTTATTATGGATCAGTTCTACAAAGACACTAAACTCTTAGTAACAGAAGCAGAAAATGGTTCAAATTGTGTCTAGTTTTCTTTAGAGATTTGAGGTTGTTTACATTTGTTCAGGTTATTCACATTTTATTGGTACAGGATAGTTTGTAAATGTAAATATTTTCAGAATTTAATATTATTTTTTTGCATTAAAACAATGACAAAAATTTGAAGTTGTCATCATTTATAGACAAAGAAAAAACTGAGAAGAAAATATGGAGTCATTTAATAAGTTACTATGCTCTTCATCCCACGACCACATTGGAACCATTGGTGGGCCACATTTGGTCCCCGGGCCGTATGTTTGATACCCCTGCATTAGATTAATAATTAGATTTGAGCCACTTTTACCTATAGTGAGAACATAGACCTTGTGACCATCTTACACATAGTCACATGTAAAGCCATGTATGCATGTTTTGTGCTGGTGTTTGTATTACTTACTGTCTCCTTGGCATCTGAGAGGCCCTACTGTGAGCTTGGCCTCTGATCCAGGTCGCGCTGTATCACCAACTACAACCTGTCTGACAGGCAAATGGTCCTTGTACACCAGCAGGCCTGCATCTTCTCTCCTACACACACACACACACACACACACACACACACATGCACACAATACACTTATTTTTATTTTATTTTAGGTAACCAAAAAAGGAATTATGAAGGACATTAAATAATGTTGTTATAATTTAATAGCTGCACTTTTAAAATATGGGGTTTGTGTGATGTATTCATATTATTTTAGTTTATTATTTATTTATTTGACAGGGACAATGCAGTCAAACATACAGCTGATGTGCTGTATATATAGTGTATAGCTTGTGCTAATTGTCCCTGGTTGAGCTTTTCTACATCGCTACAGTAGATTAAAATACATTGCAATACAATTTATAATATGAAAGGAAAGAAGGGGGGAAAAAAAGACAGAAAACAAAAAGAATTGTTCTATATAAAAACACAGTAAACACAGGTCTACATCAGGGGTGTCCAAATCCAGTCCTCAAGGGCCAGTGTCCTACATGTTTTAGATATTTCCCTCTTCAATATGATTCAGTTTAACCCTTTAACTCCTTAAACTTTAGCAGTTCCACAATAAAAAGAAATAAAATAAGCAACAAAATGAACAAAAATGAATAATACACTGACAAAATAATTAGTAACATGAACAAAGACACAAAGTTTTCTACAATTTGTTGCTCATTGTTGATTTTTCTACTTGTTGTTTGATTATTTTTTCTTTAATTTTTCTCCATTTGTGTCGTACTTTCTTCATGTTACTAATTATTTTGTCAGTTTATCATAAATTTTTCTTCATTTGGTTGCTTATTTTAATAATTTTTACTGGAGAACTGCTAAAGTTTCAGGAGTTAAAGGGTTAAACTGAATCATGTAGAGGGAAATATCTAAAACATGTAGGACACTGGCCCTCAAAGACTGGATTTGGACACCCCTGGTCTACATATAGTATAAAACATTCATTCACCTACTCACCTAGGCATAATTTTTTTATACATTTTTAGCTTAATGCATTTCTCACTGCAGTATCTGTTGCAAAGTAACACAGATGTTACAGTAGGAAGCAGCAAAGAGGAAAAGATTCAACCACTTACCATTGCCGCAAATCTGCATCACAGTTGCAGTAGTATTTGGGGTCAGTACAATTATGTTCAATACCACAAGAACATTTTTGTATCCCTGGTCCTGAACCCCCCCAGTAAGAATGCTTCTCATTGGCCCTTCCGAGCCACCAGGTAAATGGGACACCATCTGTGATTTGAAGCAAGAACTTACAGTTAGTGCACTTTAATGTAGTGACGGAAAATATAATTTTAATTAGTACTGGTCAGAATGACAGCAACTTTGCTCAATTAAGAAAAACAATTAACATGTTTTTCTTGTTTTTTTTCTTAATTACAATACAAACCCCCCCCCCCACACACACACATCATTAGGTACATCAATAATTAGAAATGTAAAAGGCACTTGAGGAAAAAATATGCATATATCTATAGTGTACACAGGTAATGTGTTATACCACTGGCCTGGCAATTAACTGTACCCCATGTACCCATGAAGAAAGCAAAGAATACAAGAGACAGAGAAAGGGGGGAGAACAGGACAGAATAAAGATGAAAATTTAAATAAATAAATAAATAAAAATAACCAGATGAGATTAAAAATAGAATTTATCCAAATATGATGCTATTGTTTACACTGCTTCACCTATTATTATTGTTATTATGATAATTAACCAGTTTATTTATTTCTTTTAATATTAATATCAGCATTATTATTGTTATGTTATTTATTTTACCCCCCCCTGTCTTCCCTACTGAATGGTGAAAATGAACTCATGACCTTTGATGTGAAAGTATCTGTATGTGCATTAAAAACAGGCAAGGTTGTTTGGTCCTACTTCTAATACAAAGACTAAAATTCATCATTAACAGATTCATGAGGGTGAGTATCAGTGTAACAGGACTTTTACCTGGAGTGTGAAGCAGGCGGGACATTCGACAGGCATAGGCCAAGTACTGTTCACAGTGTTCTGCACTGCCGGTCACTGCCAGCACCTGGAAACACAAAGAAAAGGATTTCTTTATTGTGTTTTAAAATATGTATTATTATTATTATTATTATTATTATTAATAATTATAATAAGGGTATTATTATTATTATTATTATTATTATTATTATTATTATTATTATTATTATTATTATTATTATTATTATTATTATTATTAATAATAATTATAATAATAATAATAATAATAATAATAACAATAATAATAATAATAATAATAATAATAATAATAATAATAATAATAATAATAATAATAATAATAATAATAATAATAATAATAATAATAATAATAATAATAATAATAATAAGATAAGGGATAGGCAAATTACATTGCATTTGGCAGATGTTTTTATCCAAAGCGACTTCCAATAGAGGATATAATATATAGCCTGTAGCCTGTACAAGGTCGACAGGAAATATACAGAACAGTAAGTGCAAATACTCTCTGGGGTTAGTAATCCTCCCCAAAAACTGGATATTCAGGTAAATGGACTGCAGTACTTGGCGATTCGGACCCAATATGGTTTAGTACGACTGTTGGAGTACGCCAAGGTTGTCTGCTATCACCGACATTGTTTAATGCCTTCCTTGAACAAATCATGGACAATGCCTTGCAAGATTTTGTAGGAACAGTGAAAATTGGAGGTAGAACTATAACAAACCTACGTTTCGCTGACGATATTGACCTGATTGCCGGATCACCCGAGGAACTAAAAGATTTGACAGACCGACTCAACAAAGCATCCAGACAGTTTGGCATGGAAATAAGCACTGAGAAAAGCAAAGTGATGATAACAACACGGAACACAGACGACGATAACGAAGTGGGCATCGAAATCAATAATGAAGAACTCGGAAATGTCAAGAATTTTGTCTACCTTGGCTCAACTATTAACAACGATGTGAGCTCAACGAAAGAAGTGAAAAAACGAATTGCAATCGCAACCAGTCAACTAGCAAAAATGAATAAAGTGTGGCAAAACAAGAGAATCAAAATGAACACAAAAACCAAGCTTCTAAATTCACTCATCAAATCTACACTTTTATACGCATGCCAAAGCTGGACATTCAACAAAACAATTGAGAAAAGAATAGAAGCATTTGAAATGAAAATGTTTAGAAGACTATTCAATATCAGCTGGAGAGACCACGTGACTAACCAAGCCGTCAGAGACAGAGTAAAAGCTGAGATAGGTGAATACGAACCACTTCTGGAAACAGCGAGACGAAGAAAATTACAATTTTACGGGCACATCTCTAGAGCTGACGGAACACTGGCCCACCACGTACTACAGGGGATGGTCGAAGGATCAAGGCCGAGAGGAAGGCCACGCAACAACTGGCAGGTTGACATTAATGCATGGACAGGCAAAAGTTTACAAGAGTGTGGCACCATTGCCCGGAATCGCGCCGCATGGAGAAAAATTGTTCAAAAGTCAAAGTGCCTCCACGGCCCCAGGGCTACGAGATGATGATGATGATGATGGACTGCGCTTATATAGCACTTTTCCACCTTCATGGTGCTCAAAGCGCTTTACATTAGCCTCACATTCACACACACACTCATACACCAGCAGGTTTCTAAGGTCTAAGGTCAGTCCTACTGGGGGCCTAAGTCAGGGTTCAGTGTCTTGCCCAAGGACACTTCGACATGTGGACAGCCAGAGCTGGGACGCGAACCGCCAACCTCTCGGTCATTGGTCGACCCACTCTACCAGCTGAGCCACAGCCGCCCAGGTAGATGTGTGCAAGGGGGCGGGGTTTGTTGTGTCGGGCACCACTTGTTTGATTGACTTGTTTGCTTTGTTTTGTAATGTTCTGCAATGTTATATACTGAAGAGAAGAAAAGTGATAGCTTCGTAGGTGACAAAAAATAAAAAAATCACATGCTCATCAAGGATTAAATAAATGCATTTAAAACAGGAGAAAGGAGGTCCTTAGGCACTCTGATGATGATGATGATGATGATGATAAAAGTCTTTTATTCCAAGCGGACAAGCCAACACGTTTCATCAGACGACGCTCATCAGGGCTTAATTAAAACAAAGATGACACCTGTGTATTTAACTAGAAACATTCAGTCATGTGGTATGGAGCATAAGCTATGTTAATAAATGTTTAAAATGTTAAATCTATATGTTTAAAATGTTAAATCTACATGGTTAAAATGTTAAATCTATATGTTTGTGCTTAGGGAAATTCATAGCCTAGGATCTAGTCTGTCCCCAGTGGCCGCAAATGGTATTTGCTACGTCTCCCGTAGCAAATACCATTTGCGGCCACTGGGGAGAGTCTAGATCCTAGGCTAGGAAATTCATGTTTTTAAGGGTAAACTGAAAACCTACCTTTTTAACTTTTTAGCTTATTTCATTCTGCTATTTTATGTGTTTACTTTTATTTTATTACTATTATTTATGTATTTATTCTATTCTTTTTAACTTTATAAATCTTTTAACTTGTTCCTACAAATGTGGGATAAGGGGGGGGGGGGGGGGGGGGCTGATGTAAAGCACTTTGTGCTATGTGCACCATGTATGAAAAGTAAAGTAAATAAAAATAAAGTTTGATTGATTGATTGATAATGTTGTGATGTTTGTTGTGACATTGCATAAGTATTACCTTTAGAAATATTTTTGTTAGTTTTTTTTTCTTTTATTGCTCAGGCAGAATACTGGGACCATGTATATAAATTGTGATTTCCATTCACTTCTATAAGTTCTAATGAAAAATGTATTGTTTATTTAATTGTGTATAGTGTTTACATACCTGTTCATCAGTGACATTGTAAGTAACATGCAGAACTGCTTTGTCCTCCTGATCTGCACGAGAGACTGAGGTCTGAGGGGACAGGTTGTTCTTCAGTGTGGTCCACACCTTCTCTTCTGAAAGGTCAAAGATCATACATATATCATTACACATCCTCTATATTCAGCAGTACTGTGGTTTAAACAAACCATAGTAACTACTGTAAACCTTCACAACAAAAACAAATTCTCACCAGTTTTGATACCATGAGAAGACACTTTTGGGTGTAGCGTGACAGAAGCAATACGTTTTCAATTCTGACATATTTTGGCTAAAAACGGTTAAAAGTGAGTCAGGTGTCAACTTAGCTATCTGATATAATCCATCCATGCATTGGTGTTATCTGTGTTCAGGTTACAGTGGCAGCCAATCTCCAGCCACCTCTTCTATCACCTAAAGGGAAACACAAAAATGTCCCCAGCATGTCCTGACTGCACTGATCTCCTCAAAACCTGGAAATGCTTGAAACTCTTCATAAAAGAGGAGACCAGATAAGACCAGCATCCAGACCAGTTCATCTGACTCCTTTCAATGTGGAGGTCTGTACTCTGAGCTCCACTTGGATGGTTAAACTCCTTACTCTATCTCTAAAGGACAGTGCTGGTATCCTGTATAGGAAACCCATTTCTGTTGCTTGTATCTATAATCTTGGTCCTTGGTTGATTACATGATCTACCTCATACTGCTGAAGCACAGATGACCTTGGGGATATGATTGAATGCTTTTACCAAATCCACAGAACACATGGTTAAACTCAGTGAGAATTCCATCCCCTGTAAAAGTGTTTGTGAAGCACTGTTAGCCCCTCTTGACCTGCCTGATGGTTTGTTAGAACTTTAGACAGGAGCCATGGTCGTTCAAAGCTACCTCTGGAGACCCATGACTCAGTTTGACAGCACCGGGTTCAGGGCTAATACTCTGTAAAGATGCTTAAATAATGGAAGTGTTGAATATGGTTTATTCATATTCAATGTCTCCAACCATCCTGGGGTGTGAACGATGCTCTAATCCATGGGTCTTGAACAGTAATTATCATACATGTTTTATGTATTCCTCCCCCAATGCACCTGATTTAAATGACAAATCTATTATCAAGCTCCACAGAAGCTTTATAACGACCACCAGGTGTGTTGAACAGAGAAACGACGTGTAGTGCAGGGGTGTCAAAGTGTGGTCCTCGAGGGCCGGTGTCCTGCATGTTTTAGACGTTTCCTTCTTCCATTACACCTGGAGGCCATTGCATCATTATCAGTCTGATGAGGAGCTGATTATTAACTCTGTAAGTGTCAGCGTTGATTCTGAATGGATGATTTACTTTAAATATTCAGAAAAATTCAACTATTTTCCTTTTAGTTTTGTGCATGGAAAAGGTGCCAAAAAGCAAGATTTTTTATTTTTATTTTATTTTATTTAAACATTTTTTAAAGGCAAAATTAAAATCGCTAGGACCAAATTTAAATTTTTTCTTCTTTCGTAATTTTTTTTATCCAAATTTTCCACATTATTTGTGATTTTGTAAATATTTCTTAGTTTTTGTTGCTCATTTTGTTTATTTTTCTACATTTATTTTTTTTAATATTAGTATTTTTCTT
Organism: Siphamia tubifer; assembly: GCA_020466265.1. Lineage (NCBI taxonomy): Eukaryota > Metazoa > Chordata > Actinopteri > Kurtiformes > Apogonidae > Siphamia > Siphamia tubifer. Next base: position 30,186,652 of record CM035799.1, read on the forward strand.
TGATTTTCTACCATTTGTGTCTTACTTTGCTCATGTTACCAATTATTTTGTTAGTTCTCAGGAGTTAAAGGGTTAAACTGAATCACATGGAAGAGGGAAATATCTAAAACATGCAGGACACCGGACCTCGAGGACTGGAGTTTGACACCTGTGATGTAGTGGCTCTTGAGGACCAGGGTTTCTGACGCCTGCTCTAATGGAAGTGAGGTGAAGGTCTGTTGAGCCAGATTTTGTAATAATGGTGCATTTTGTAATAAATTTTGCCGCATTATGTAATAAGTTATTACATTTTGAGAAGATTATTACATTTGCAACTTTTTTATTCTCTAGAAAACATGGTGCATTACGTAATAACAATTCTAAAGCATAGTTTATTTGTTAATTGTATTTTACTTTAATATGGGCATGTATTTTGAGGCTGAATTTGCCAAAAAAACCCCCATTGAGGCTTAAAAGGTTAAACAACATAAATGTCTTCTGCTTGTTTAGAGAGCTGCTGTGACCAGATAATGTTTCCACTAAGATTCATTTTAAACAAATGTGAAATTGCCCCAAAAGTCTACACAAATAACAAAATTTCTTCCAAAATATATCTGTAATTTCAAATTGTCCATGTCTAAAGTGTAAACTACTTGGAACAACACCAAAACACCCTGCTGCTGCAAAATGTTATAAATTACTACATAAAATGTATTACAAAAATGCAGCTTTATTACAAAATTAAATGAAAAAGTTATTACATTTTGGACGTTTATTACAAAATGCGTCTCAACAAGGTCTCCTGGGCTGGAGGTTTTGCTCTCCCTCCCATCATACTCTCAGTGTATGTTTGGGTCGTCCATGTCTGACTGACATCATTCTCTGCCATCACATCCAAGTCACCACCAACTGATTATCAGGTTGGGAAACACTGTTCAATTTAATGTATTTCTTGATCTAATTTACATGGAGAAACTTGGGCGACGACTGTAAATGACAACTCTAACCTTTCATGTCACAGCTGACTTTGAAGGGAGCAACTGGTCCACTTCCATCTGGGTCGATCCAGTAGGTTCCTGAACTCTTCCCCTGGTTCTTATACTCCTCACATGACTGTTGATACATGGCTAAAGAGAGAAGAGAATACACAGCTCAGTAGAAAGGTGGCAGATGTGGGTGTGTTCAATGTACTCACATTCTGTACTTAAGTAGAAGTACAGCTAATTGTGTGGAAAAATACTCTGGTAAAAGTAGAAGTACTGATTCAACTCTTCTACTTAAGTAAAAGTAACAAAGTACAACTTCTTAATTGTAATAAAGTACAAAAGTAAAAAGTAAAACAGCTTTTTTTTGTCATGAATACAATAAGAAAATAAAGAAATCAGAAAATAAAACCAGAAATGTTTCAAAAGTATCTAAAATAAAGCATTTAAAAGTGAGTTACTGTGTAGATAATGTGTTTGATCGAGTCACAGTTACTCAGTATGGGCAGAAAATTAGGAAAAATGGGGGAAGAAAAGTCACAATTGAGATAAAAAGTTCTTTTTTTTTTTTAAGTTATATGATATATATATATGAGATAAAAATACACCATTTTAAAATAAAAAGTCAAAATTATGAGATAAAAATAAAAAATTGTGAGATAAAGTCAAAATTATGAAATAAAACATCAAAATTAAGACACAAAAACTCCAAATTATGAGATAATAGTCATATAACTATAATATATAGTTATATGTTTCTCTCCTCCACTGATTTTCTCTCTGAAGTGACTGATTTTTTTGTACTGTCACTTTAGTTTGTAAAAGTAATTAGTCTATTCTGCAAATGTAAAGAGTATAAAGTACAGATATTTCTATAAAAGTGTACGGAGTAAAAGTAAAAAGTTGCCAGAAAAATAAATACTTAAGTAAAGTACAGATACATAAAAAAATCTACTTAAGTACAGTAATGAAGTATTTTTACTTAGTTACTTTACACCTCTGGTTTTTACTTTTGCGTATCTGTCACAACTTATTCAAATGGTCATTTATGGCATGTGCTACAGTACATGATTCAGGCATTTTATTGAGTATCTCTCTTATTTCAGTCTGCTGGGGAAAAAAGGAAATGAAAACAAACATACATAAACCTGAGAATAAATCAGAATAAGCTCAGTTCAGACATCCCATACTAGGTAAGAAAAATACAGTAGTAATGATATCCTAATGAGGTGTCTGTGTCTGAAAGATCATTTTGGCATTTGTCATATGACCCTGGTGGCACTAAAGTTAACCCTGGGGTTAACTTTAGTGCCACCTTTGCAATTTATCTGCATCCCCTTGAGCAGATCATACACATCGCAAAGTAAAATTCAACATTACACTGAAAATATGCAACTATATGGTCACATACGAGTGATTAAGGAATGTTCTGAGTGAGGCGGTACTGTAGTCAGCTTTGGCTTATGATGATTAGAAAAAGTTTTACCTCGCTAAATATTCACAGTGTGCAATTGATTAAGAATGTGGCTACTTAATAATAACAATAGACACACCCATTATTCATTATTCATGCATTAGTCCTTCTTACATTCATGCTCTGGTTTTGCTAAACTACATTTATACTTGACATTCATACACCAGTGTAAGTTAACATGGATGCAAGGTGAATGAAGTGTTTTGTCCTTGGACACAATGGCAAATGACTGGGACAGTGTGGGATTTGAACCGCCAACCCTTTGGTTATTCAACCCACTCTACCTTTTGAACCATGACCCTTAGTCACACATATTCTAGTCACTCTCAGCCTCTAAGGTTTATGCATAGATTTCCTACCTGATTAGATTTTTATAGAGTAACTGTTTTTGTGTTTAATATTATTTTATCATGTGCTTATCTTACAAACTGGACCGTGTTTTTTATTCTGACACACTATTATAACTCCTACTACTACAAATAAGTGGACAAAGTATGCAGAGCTTAGTAATAGCCCCATCTGGTTGCACAACACTTCGCACTAATACCCTGCCTACCCAGGGATTAATTTTGAGTCTTAACTTTCAATCTTTTGAAAAACTTTTCAAAATTATACAAAAAAAAAGCAAAAATTGTGAGAAAGGAACATGTAAAGACCATGTATGTGTAGTTGTTATCCTCCCATTATAGGAGATAGAATACTAGGCTGTTTCCAGAAAGATCATGTGGACTCTTAGACGTAGACCATACACATATACTCTGGATTTGTCAAAAGATAACATTGTATTGGGGCAAAATATGGCACAAGGCAGTCAGAGAAAACAGACCTCCGCCAAGGCTTGATATGGCGTCATATGATGTCAAAACATGACATGATGGAGCCATAGCTGTTGACCCATCTGATGTCTAAATGTGAGATGATGTGTATGCAAAAAAAAAAAAAAAAGCCAGATTCTATCTTGTCTGAATCCTGAGATATTACCACTGATGTGTTTTAGCTGTTGACCTTTAATGTAACCTTGACCTTTGACCTTCATTGCTCAAAATCTAATGGTTTGTTCCTTGACCCATTATCTATCAGTCTTGAAAGTTTAATGATAATCCGTTCAGAACTTTTTACGTAATCCTGCTGAGAGTGAGACAAAGAGACAGACAGACAAATGGTGTCGTGGACTCTCTCTCTCTCTGTTCCCTGCTCTCTGTCCTGTCTAATTTTCCACACCTGTGCTCCCTCATTAACCTGCCAGCTGCAATGCATTCTCTCCTAATCAACCTCTGTATATAAACCCCAGTCTTCCAGTCCACCCTTGTCAGAACGTCAGCAAACAACGCCTGTTACCTGTCCGTGCCTTCATGTCTCTGACTCCAACCTGAAAAGCCTGAACCTGAACTGGAATCTTCTGCCTGAATTTAAACAAGAACCAGAACCTGTTTTGACTACGCCTCTGATCTCCAGCCCCGGTAAACTCAACCTGCCTTTCCGTTCTCTGACTAAGATTTTTGCCTATCCCTTGACGGTACTTCTGCCTGGCTTTCACCCCTCCCGCTGTTGTGTGTGTGTGTGTGTGTGTGTGTGTGTTTACCCCCCAGGACTTCCAGAATCGTGGCGAATGTGCATGATCTACCAACTCCAGACACCAGCTGGACCAGACGCCACTCGACCACCGGGGAACACACACACACACCAACGCCCCGTGACACCAACACACCAGACCTCATCTAATCACCAAAGCTAAAAGCAGGGTCGGGCCCGGTCTGTATCCGGATGGGAGACCTCTCCACACGTGGTCACAAAATCTTCTTTGACTGCCACAACCAAAACCTCCAATAAACTGTGTTAAATCGTGAAGCTTTTGTGGTCCGAATTCTGTCTGGTCCCTGACAAATGGACCTGAATTTTATACCTCCTTGGTCTACATATACCCCCACACATCACTGAGGTGTAGCACTGCCCTCCCTGGCTTATGATAGTGAGTTCTAATAAAGGATGTTTGCTCAGCTTTCAGGGAGGACCGGTGATGGTCACACACACATGCACTAAATATTAAAATATTTGGCTAAAAGACAAAAAAAAAACAAAAACTCCTTGGCAGAGGTAAAAATAAGACATGGAATACCCAAAACTTGCAAAGTACTGTACTTGGGACTTTTGACGGGTGAGGTAGTACAAAAAGAGGATCGGTACTTATAAGTAAATAGTCCATTACAACAGTGTTTCCCAACCAGTTTGTCATGGAACATTAGTAATCTGTGAAAAATGACGCAATTTCACCTTATTGGTACAGTAAGTGAGCAGCGTGATTATGGATAACGTACATACAACCACTCTGAACTGAGGTTGTCTTTCTTAAATTCCTGCAAGAGTGTCAGCTTTGTGTGTAACTAAACAGGCTCGGGGTTTTGCACTGAATACGTAAATCAAGACTAAATTTGCATTATATTTTAATAAATATACTTTTTTGTGAGATTTTTCTTTGGTAGTGTGCCTTGTGATGTTTCTTATGCAAAAAGGTTGGGAAACAAAACTGTGGTACAAAGTCACACCTCTGACTGGATCAGTGAGCGTGAATTGTGGAGGAGATTTATGTTATCAAGAGATTTACACATAAACTAAGACTGAAAGAGTCCTAATTTGGGAAAAAAAAAAGGAAAAATGGACACATTACAGAAGACAGAAAGAGGACGCCAATACCATTTTTTCAACCACTTGACATTAAGGACATGATGATTGATTACAAAGATGAATATCCAACAATGTATATGTGCTTCACTTTTCTACTGTAATGATTCAAGTAAACTTTAATGAAAAAATAAGCTAGAAAAAAAAACAAAAAAACAAACAATACTAGGCTGTCTTTGAGATGCTTGAATACTACCGGTCTTGTGTGTATTTGTGTCCTTACAGGTATGACATGTTGCTCCAGTATATCCAGTACCGCTGCAGTTGCAACTGAACGTATCCCATGTCTGAGAGCAGTGCCCCCCATGCTCACAGTGGTTCGGGACACACCTGATGCAAACAAACAGTAGCAAGAAAACTGTGAATATAGTCAGAAAATACACACAGTCAGAGATCTCATGTAAAACTGTGAGTCGTTTACCTGTCTACAATAGCACACATATCCAGGCTGACATTTTCAAAAGTTCCAATGAGACCCTGCTCCACAGCCCTGAGGTCAGCGAGATGGTCATCGATGTGGATCATCTGCATGCAGCCCTGGAAGGAGCGCTGAGGTGAGCGGGTATTTGTGTGGAGGAAATAGCCTAGAAGAATTAACAGAAAGGATGAAATTGATGTGTTTGTTTTCCATTATAAATTACAATAGAATGCTGTGTTTATTACATGAAAAATGTTATGTTTCATTCACACAACTAAAATATATGTCCTCCAAGCATACTGGATGGCTACTTGGTTTATATTTAAATACATTTATTGTGTATTCATTAAATAGAAATGCACTTGTTTACAATGACACCATATTATACTATTTTTCATGGGGTGCCCAAATCTTTGCAAACAGCTATAAATATGCCTTAAGCCTTTATTCAATAGGGCATCAAGTGTTAGAAGAGTATTGTAGCCAAGAGATAATATTCACAACAATCAATGTCTTAAATGTAAAATGAAACATAGTTTATTTCCATTTGATAACAGTGCTCTGCTTTTTTTTTTTTTTTTATCTGCATCAGACATTAAATGTGTTAAATCTTATATGATTTAATAAGATGAATCAGAAAACAAATGATGAAAGTGTTGGTTAGTTCATGTTTTAATATATATGATGGTGTGTTATTCCACATATATGGTGGTTTATGTACATGTATACGATGGATTAGTAAATATTCTACTAGAAAAAAACCTGTAAAGTAGATCTGAGACCAATATTCCTTTGAACTAAAACCTATTCTTTTTGTTAATTCTAATAATTTCACATTTTGACCCCAGACTTGTCTTGGAAACTGAAGCCAACCAGTACTTAAGACTTGAGTTTTCTTTACATATATTTAGTAATACACTTCACAATATATATCAAAGTCTGTTTTATTATCAATTTCTTCAAATGTACTTGACATACAAAGGAATTGAAATTACGTTTCTCACTTTCCTATGTGTTTACATGCACAACAGTGAAGTGCAGATGTGCAACAAGACAAAATCCTAAATTAAGTTAGTGTAAAATAAATAAATACCCTGCAGTAGCTTAAGGCTACTGTTACCTAGTGCTGCTAAACTAACCAGGTATGACAAGACAGGACATAAAGTACACTAAGTCAAATACTAACATGACAGAGTATGACAGGATAAAACAACACTGAGTGTATTTGAGGTAGTTGTTGTAAGTGTAGGGTTTTAGTCAATAGGTAGTACTTGGACTGTATTGGTACTAATGATAACGGGTAGTGCAAATATAGAAATTAATATAACAGTTAGCAGCAGGTTTTTGCAATTAGCATATGCACAGTCTCAGTTTGGGGGGGGGGGGGGGGGTGAAAGTCCAGTTTTAGTGCAAGTGTCATCAATAAGCAGTACTTGGACAGTAGTAGTAGTAATTATGAAAGCAAGTAGTGCAAATTATAAACATTAAAATCCCAGTTGATGATTGCAATTAATTAAGTTGTTAATTGTTTATATCAGTGTTGTATGTATTAGTCAGCCAGTCTACACTGTGTCAATGGTTCAAAATTAACAACATAGTGTATGTTCATCTTTGGATCAGAAGGATAACAGTTCATTCATCTCTAAAATACTTCTCAGGTCCTTTCCTATAGTAGCTTTGTAGTAGTTAGATCTTCACCTCCAAAGTAGTAGGCCCCACCAGTCTGGATCTGGATGGGGATGGCTGTTCTGACCGTGGATGCTTCATCTCCATCAACTGTTAGCATTGCATAGTTCTCTAGTGCATTCAGATGAACACTGTGCCACTGGCCATCATTGAGACCTGAACCTGGTAGGAAAAGAAACATGGTTCTCATTATCTGTTGAAGCAAAAATTGTAATTTAAGAGTTGATTTAAGAGTAAAAACATAATATTTAACTATGTACAAAAACAGGAAAAATACTTTTTTAAATATTACCATCAGTGAATTATACTTTAGTGAACCAAATATATATCTATAATATATTATTTCCTCATGTCTGAAAACCCACCTGATGAGATGTCTATACGTGTGTTCTTCTTCTGTGTCACATTCATATAAACTGTAATTTTTCCCTCTGTTAAACCGACTTCCACCCAGCCGTCAGCTAGAACTGTAAACATAAGCATCCCATTGGGATTCCAAGTCCTGAAAGAAAAACTGACTGAAAGAGTGTCGCTGTCACTCTGACCCGGGAGTTTCAGGAAGGATGTGGAGTTGAAGAAAACAGGGAAGGAGTTGGATTCAGCACATGAGAAAGTCAGATTACGCTAAAACAGGAGAGGGAAAGAGAGAGAGAGAGAGAGAGAGAGAGAGGGAGAAGTCACAAATCAAATTATTGAGAAAAGACTGATGTTCAAAATTATTTATTTGGAGCATCACAGTTTTGTTTTATATATATATATATATATATATATATATATATATATATCTTTTTTTTTTATCAAACGCTATGGTCAGAGTCAGATGCTGGTTTTTCAGACCTCAGTGATATGCATCAGTTAACACGGGCAATTACCAAGTAATATCAAATCAATATTACTTATAATTCAGTTACATGTTTGGTGAGCACACAAATACCAAAGCTGTCTAAAATGATTGATACCCTTCTATTTGTTCAATGAAGCAGTGCCAAATACGTTGATCCCAATGGACTGGTAGATTGCAAAGGTATTTTAGATGTTGTCTATCATTAATCTAAACTATCATTAAAATAACAGCTGTTCTCAGATCTGTTGACTCACCATATGGTTAAACATGCATTCAACTGTGGTAACTATCTAGCTTTCCTTTTTTGACTATTTAATACATTTTTACTCAATTTTTCCTTATTTGTCTCAGACACCATCAAGCCTTATAAAGTGTTTTAATATCGACTCTTTGATGTTCACTGAACTCTCCACATTTGACAATTTTGAACAAGAATGAGGAATTTCAAACTGTATTCATCTCTGAGAAGCCAGAAATTAGTTAAGCATAAATATTAAAGCAAGGGGTTGTCCAAATGTTTTGCCACAACTGTAGATGTTCATGAAAGCTAAGATTAAAGTTGAGGATTGAGGTCAGAAATGGAGAAAATTAAGGAGAAGTTAGTTTATCAGTAAACCTATTATTAACTGTCATTTATTAAACTCCACAGCTTTTACTGGTAAAGCAGTGTTTCTATATTTACTACAAATAATTTTTATACTACATTTGTACTACAGTGCAAATCAACACATGCTGGCCTTCTTTAGTTTTTTAAGTAGAGTTGTCTTACAAAGCTTGACGTGTCCACCTTCTTCCGGCGGACCAGGTTAGTAATGTTGTCTCCATTATAGGTGATTCCCTCCATGCAGCCCACAAAGTTTTCTCGCCCTCCAGAGTTTGGTTTGGCTGATATAGGGAGCCCTCCAAAACTGATCTGTGGACACAGCAAAATAGAAAATGTACTGTACTGTTTGCAGTTAATGTCCTTACTATAAATCTACATAGATAGATTTTTAGTTTTTATTTTACTTATTTAATTATTTTTAATGCATTGCTTTTTTGTCTGTTATGTAAAGCACATTTGAGTGTCCAAAAAAGAGCTATATACGTTTTATTATTATTATTATTATTATTATTATTATTATTATTATTATTATTATTATTATTATTATTATTATTATTATTATTATTATTATTATTATTATTATTATTATTATTATTATTATTATTGCTTTTCAATACAAACAATTTTCTTCAATGTTGCTTACAAAATACTTTTTATTTCTTTTTCTTCTTTCTAATAAAATACATATTTTATATTCATGAAATGGGCAGAACAATAATCACAGAAAACTACTGTATTATGAAGTGTGTCCAAAGTGTTGACAGGTATTGTATATAAAATTGTAATGCAGTAGTGGTTTCTGAAACGCTAGGGGCATGTTTTCTAATGGCGGAAGAAATATACAAAGATTGGACGATAAGTGTCTTTTGTTTTTATTATGAAAAGAGGAATCATCTTTTTTGTCACTTACTTAAAGAGATTTCCTTAAAAAAAAAAAATCATTCATTATTTTAAATGTTTTTAACCTTTTACTTTGTCATCACAGTGCTTTCTGATGAAACTAAAAGACTTGTATTGCAGTCATTAAAAATTAGGGAAATAAAAAAAAAAAAGGATTAACCTCATAGTCCAGATCCAGATGATCAAACTCTCCATTGGTTCTGAATTGCTGAGTGTGATGATCTAAAGTGAAGTTGACGTTCCTGCGGTAACGCTCAATCATAACTGAGTGCCAGTGGTCGTCATCCAATAAACTCCCACTGGTCACAGAGGTGTGGCCTTGTATGGAGCCATACTGGTTACTGCCTGAAGATGACAGAGAAGACAGTATTTATGCTACTCATGTCACATTAATAGATACAATATGAAAAATATCAGTAGAAAAACAAACAGATGAGGCGTGGTTGTGACTTTCTGGAAGGTTACCTAGGTTGATGCTGAGCTGCAGTCTTGCTCTGCGGAGTTCCAGAGAGATGTAGTCTCCCTGCTGTCCTTCTCCATGGAGCAGGACTCCATCACCAGCTGTGGTTCGAAACTTCAGAGAGATAATATCTTTTAAAATCTTTTGCTTCTTGCTCCTGAATCGGTAGGAGATAATGCTGCTGCCATCAAAGCTGATCACATCAGCCCCTGTAAAAGAGAGAAAGGCCAAAGTATTGTCTATGACATCACCACTATGTACCAATAGCATGTTCAAATTAACACTGCTGTACAATTATTTTTTAGAAAGTATCTGCTTCAGACATTAAATGTGTTAAATCTTACATACTTTAAGAAGATGAATCAGAAAATAAATGACAAAAGTGCCGGTTAGATCATGTTTTTAATATATATGATGGTGTGTTATTCCACATATATGCTGGTTTATGTACATGTATACAATGGATTTGTAAATATTCCATTAGAAAGAACCTGTAAAGTGAATGGATCATAATGTGCAGACAGTGTTTTGAAGTAGATCTAGTAGAATATTCATTTGTTTATTATATGATATTATTATTCATTTGTATATTATATTCTCTTGTTAATTCCAAGAATTTCACCTTTTGACCCCAAACTTATCGTGGAAACTTGAACCAACCAGCATTTAAGACTTGACTTTTCTTTATCACTAAAACACATGTGGTAAAATTTCATTAGTTTTATTTTACTTGTAGACCAGTGTAATGGGGTTAGGTTGCTACCAAATAAACCACATTATACAAAAACTGTCAAGTGAGAATGCTATTTACTTTGACCTGCTCAAAGATTTGGAAACATTGCAGTCGTGACTGCAAAAAAATTTGTCATATCTAATGCAGCACAACAAATATTTGAATTGTACAGTCTTCATGAGTGGAAATATACATGTCAGAAACTCCGAGTGTTAGGTACATTGAAAAAAAAATGGGCAAAACATGTGTGTGTTCACCAAATGTCACCATCTGTGGGCTGATTTAAATTTTAAGTTTCCATATTACAGTTTTTTTTTTTTTTCAAAACTGCAATTGCTTTTCTACTCGACTAAAATGAAGAGAATGTTCTGGTACTAGGCATCAACAATGGAGCAGTGAACATTCCCATACTTATGACCAGATTAAGATTGTGTGTATTTAAAAATGCAGATATTATCCATCGTAGGTTGAATACTTGATTGTTTATTAGGATTTTAACAGAGAAAAAGATTATCAAGTTTGCCAAATCATTGACTTTGAATAGAATAGAATAGAATAGAATAGAATAGAATAGAATAGAATAGAATAGAATAGAATAGAATAGAATAGAATAGATGGAGTATTTTAGCCCATTTTCATGGTACTCACAGTATGAACATCCATAAAGCTCCAGTCGTACTCCAATGCGTCCCTCCTTACTCCACTCCAGTGGGATCAGACGGATGTATCGTGCCAAAATTGTGTGCTGCAGCTCATAGCGGACCACACCTTCACTGTTCACATTCCCCTCAAAAGTCTGAATCATACCAGAAACACAGATGCTACAATATTAAGGCAGGTTGTTTTCCTACTGTGTTCTAATGTATTCAGGTAATTCAGTATTTGGATTCAAAATCCACATATTACATTACAAAACAGAAATAAAATCAAAATGACAGTGATTAAAGACATCATCATTATTATTATTATTATTATTATTATTATTATTATTATTATTATTATTATTATTATTATTATTATTATTATTATTATTATTATAAAGCAAACCACATTGTGTTAAATGTAATTAATCATATACATATATATATATATATATATATATATATATATATATATATATATATATATATATATATATATATATATATATATATATATATATATATATATATATATATATATATATATATATAAGACACCAAGTACTGCTGTCCCAAATTTTTTGGAGGTTACAGAGGTTACTAAATGTGTTTATATTTTTAAAATACAATCAAGTTGGTTGGTGAAAAGACTGGACATATTTTCTTTTTTTTTTTAAATGTACATAAAAAAAACAGCACTGGCACTAAAGCTACTTCTTTACTTTATATTCACTAGTCATAATTCCTGTTTTAAGAGTTTCTAAATTCAACCATCAGAGCATATATTATGGTAGAAAATCCACAAAAACAAAAACAATGGTGAATAAAAACGGTTCTTGTTGAGCAGCAAAGTGAATGAAATTTGCAAGGAAAGTTTACAAATCCAATCTGTTATTCTTGAAATAAACATGTGCTATGTTTTATGCTGTAGATTATTTTCTTTAGTAATATATCGAGTACAGAAGGAGTGATCACTCATGACACATACAGTGCTCAAATAATTGAAAAAACAACAAACTGTACTTTACCATGATGTTTCCATCTTGTATGTAGGGTCTCCAGTTTTTCTGGGTGTCGCTGTAAAGCAGCCGATATTTGGTGGTCCAATCAGAACTGCTGTAACGTCCTTGGGTTGCTATGGCAACCACCCGTTTCCTTAAACCCAAGTCTACCTGTAACCACTGATAATGGTCTGTATCCAATGGTGACCAGCCTCCAGCACCTAATTTGTGGTCAGTTTAATGATGGATAAGATGAGATGGAAGAAGAAGAAAAAGAAAAAATTACAAAACACAATTTGTTTACACAACAAAAAATAAACACAAAGGTTTAAAGCTGATGCCTGGAGGTATCCTTTGTATTCATACATTAGTAAATACCACACTAAGACTTTAGCATAGGCCTATACATTAATACCTGCAAGTGATTGATTTTGCAAATTTTTTTTTTAATGAACTAATAAATTAATACATATTGACAAACAGAAAATCACTGTCAAAGCAAGTAGCAGATATGGATGGTAGAGTGTCTGTACCTACAAAATGTTACACATCTATTACAAATTTGAAGACATACTGTGTTTTGTGCCCATCAACCCTCAGATTTGTACTTATCCCAGTTCATGTCATGGATATAAAAAATTAATTCTCCACTAAATTCATTGGGACGTCCAAAAACCCAATAGATTGACTTCAATTACAGTTTTAGCATGAAACTAGATAACTTAGCTTAGATGATGCATCTATCTATGATGTAACATTTACATTTCAACCCCATCAAAGAGGTTTAGAACACACACATACAGAGAAGCACAAACACGATGAGCAGAGATGAGCTTCAAAACTCCATAATCAAAACAAATACACTTTTCACTAAAGTCCTATGAACTGAATATATGTGTTTGCAGGATTATTATAAGATCAACCCATTACCTGAACTGGGAGGGCATTGACTAGTTGGCATGAAATGACCCTGTTCAGGAAACAGTCCCCCCCCCCACACACACACACACACACACGCACACACACACTCACACCACTTAACATATTACAATGAAGAGCATAAAACCCATGTCATCATCTTCATACAAACCTTGTTTCCGGTGGAGTTTGCCGTAACCAGCTCCATGTCCTCGACCAAACACTGAGGAGCTGGTGAAGGAGCTGTAGGGTAGAGGGGTGGCCAGGCTGTCCTCACACTTCCCTTTACCACGAAAACAAAGACACACTCATCATTGGTGATAAAAACTAATCTGTTGTATGTTTTAGTCAGTTTATAGTCTTACAGTAGTTGACCTAACAGCGCAGCGCTGCACCATGTGTGGCTCAATCCTCTGTTATTCTGGAATAGTGCTGGGTTGTTATGGTGGTGAATGTATTTAAATTAGGGCTGTCAAATGATTCAATTTTTAATTACATTAATAACAGGGTTGCTCTAGATTAATTTGGATTAATCATGATTAAAACGCTTTATGTCAGTTGCTGTTTTTTTATGTTGGTGGGTGGGTGGGGGTTACAATCAAATTTCCCACAAAAAAATACACTAAGAAATACAAAAAGTGCGGAAAAAAACCAAAACATGCTCAAATTTACTAAAATTCATAGACATGCAATGTAAAATTCAAAACTTATCCAAAAACTCTCCTAAAATACAGAAAAAACACACACAAAGATGTGATGAAATATCCAAAACATATGTAAAAATATGAATATATATATATATATATATATATATATATATATATATATATATATATATATATATATATATATAAGCAATGAACATGTTTATCCAATAGTTTCAACTACACAACGTGAAACAAAACAACTGTAAACAACTGTTCCATTTAATTGTGTTCAAATTTATAATGTTTTAATTTTAACAGCCCTAATTTAAATGAAGGGCAAATGTCTTAGGTAGCACTAAACTCAGGATGCTCTTTCATCACAGTGATATTTGATATCAGAATCAGCTTTATTGGCTAAGTATGTGAACACATACAAGGAATTTGGGTTTGTTTTTTCATTGCTAGCGGTATACATTTTCAACATAAACACAAACACTCTTAAACACAGGTATAATATAAACAAAAATTTCACTATCGACAAGGATAATAATATGTTGAGGTTTACAGCAGACATATATTGTAATATGTACAGAGCACAAATTGGAGTTTTTATAAAGAGTGTAGATATGTACAGGGATCTAGTCTATTAATATATATAATGGTGTATTATTCTACATATATAGTAGTTTATATATGTGTAAATATTCCACTAGAAAGAACCTGTAAAGCAGACATGTCCAAACTATTCCACAAAGGGCCTTTGTAGCTGCAGGTTTTTGTTCAGTATTTAACCAATCGACTCTGAAGACTGACATCAGTTGATTAATTGAGTCCAGTCTGGTGTGCTGCTGCTTGGTTGGAACAAAAACCTACAGTCACACCGGCCCATTGTGGAATAGTTTGGACATGGCTGAACTAAAGTGAAAGGATCATAATGTGCTGTCATTAGCTGCTGCATCACTGTCGTTACTCAGTGTTAAAGTCTTCATTTAACCAGTTTTCTTTATCACTTTCACTTTTCATTAGTTTTATTCCAGAAGCATTTTATTTGTAGGCCAGTGTGACCTTTTTTTTTTTTTTTTACCTCCACCTGCAGAGGATATGTTGGGGTTTGTTAGTTTGTCTGTTTGTTCACAACATAACTCAAAAAGTTAGCAATGGATTTCAACAAAATTGTCACATGACAAAAGCAACAAGTGTTTAGATTGTGGGGTTGATCCGGATCACTGTCTAGAACAGAGGTGTCAAACATGCAGCCCGGGGGCCAAATCCGGCCCGCCTAAGTGTCCAATCCGGCCCTTTGGATGAATTTATGAAATACAAAAATGACACTAAGATATGAATCATTTTAGTTCATGGTCCACACATGCAGACCAATTCAGTCTCATAATATAATAACCTGTAAATATTCACAAGTAAAACAATTCGTCTTTGTAATTGTAAATTATTTTAATTTTAGTGACACTAAAACAAAATATAATTTCACAAAAAAAATCTCAATAATCAGAACAAATATGAAAAATTGGAAATGTATTAAGAGAAGTACCGGTAAGTACAATTGTCACAATATCCCACCTATTACTAAATATTTTGTATCTGTAGATGCACTGTGAATGCATATGTGTAAATGATAAGCTAAAGCCTAGTATTGTTTGTTTTCATTATGTAATTCTATTTTTTTTGCTCAAAAACAGAGAGAAAAGTTTGGAGTTGACATTATTTATATATTATTATGTTTTGTTTTGGTTTTACTGGTTCGGCCCACTTCAGACCAAATTTAACTGAATGTGGCCACTGATCTAAAATGAGTCGGACACCCCTGGTCTAGAACCAGGATTTTTTGAAGGATTCTTTACAATTGGGAGATAGGGCTAGCCTAGCCGCGCTATTCTCATTCATTTTATGTATAAGTGTAGTAATGCTTAAATAGGCAGCGAAGGTGGGCTAAAAGGTTGTCTTTCAAATCCCTCTGTATGCAATAGGATGGTACTACAACTAATTAGCGTGATCTTTAAAAATATATGTTTATATAAATTAGTCAGAGCTCAAATATAAGTTTGTGATTTGTTGAACTGGAGTCAGGGGGATACTGACACAGGATGGCTGATCAGAGTGATGGCCTAGAGGAAAAAAACTCTTCATATGTCTGTCTGTTTTAACATACACTATAGTGCTCTGCATCACCTGCCGGAGGGAAGAAGTTCCAACAGGTTGTGATCAGGGTGTGCTGTCAGCAGAGATGTTTCATGACTGTTTCCTGAATGGTGAACAGGTTTAGCCCCAGTGATTTTCTCTGCAGTTTCAGTCTATTCCTGTTCTGTTTGGTGGCTGGACCAAACCAGACAGTGATGAATGGATGTGCAGAGAACAGTCTGGGTTGTTGTGGTATACACCTGGATCAACAGCTCTTGGAGCACGTTGAACATTCTGAGTTGATGTAAGAAATAGTAGGAGAAATTGACTTTTTATTACACTGCCCTACAATTTTTTTTATTTTGTTTTTTAGAAAGTATCTGTTTCAGACATTAAATGTGCTAAATCTTACATACTTTAATAAGATGAATTAGAAAACAAATGACAAAAGTGCTGGTTAGCTCATGTTTTTAATATATATGATGGTGTATTATTCCACATATATAGTGGATTAGTAAATATTCCACTAGAATGAACCTGTAAAGTGAATGGGTCATAATGTGCAGACAGTGTTTTGAAGTAGATCTAGTAGATCTGAGACCAATATTCCTTTGGTCTAAAACCTATTCTCTTGTTCATTCTAAGAATTTCACATTTTGACCCCAGATTTATCTTGGAAACTTGAGCCAACCAGCATTTAACACTTGAGTTGTCTTTATCGCTAACACACATGTGGTAACATTTCATTATTAGTTTTTTTCCGGATGCATTTTACTTGTAGACCAGTGTATTGGAGTCTATGTTGGGAGTCCACTTTAAGTCCTGGGAGGTTTACAAAGGATTCACAGTGCTGTGTCCCCACTCCAAAGGGGAGAGGGGTTTGTTTCTGAGTCAATTTGTGTGTGTGCGCGTGTGTGTGTGTGTGTGTGTGTCTGTCTGTCTGTTTGTCAGCAGCAAAAATGACTATTTTCATGACTTTCAGTAAAGGTGTGAATAGATCCTATAAGATACTGGTGAATGTAGGTCTAAGGTCACAGTCACCAAAAATGTGTTTTCACAATGATAAGAAAAAAAAAAAGTGTGTGTGTGTGTGTTGGGGGTGGGGGTGTTGTGCCTGTCACCACTTGTTGAGGATATTGATGGGGACCAGTGTAGGGGGGTACTCCTGAAGTCCACTGTCACCTCCACAGTTTTGAGTTTTTTTCAGCTCTAACTTATTCTGATCACACCAGAGGACCAGCTGTTCCACCTCCTGTCTGTATGCAGACTCATCACCATCCTACATGAGGCTGATGACTCTTGTGTCGTCTGTAAATTTCAGGAGTTTGACAGTTGGATCTGTCAACATACAGTCATTGGTATAGAGGGGGTGGAGCAGCAGAGAGCACACACATGGTAGGAGGTGTCTGTGCTAGATGTGAATATAGTCACCAAGTGGCAAAGTTAATCCAATAAACTACAAAGGTAATGATGAGTACTGCTGCTCCATTATGGAAAACATTTTAATCACAATTATTTCGATCAATATTATTATTTATACAAGTATGTCTTTGAATTTGTAACAGCATTTACTATGTACAAAAAAACACTCTCCTGTCAAATACATGAAAAATATGTAATGTAGTAATAAAAAATAAACTATTATACTACACTCAAAAACTCAAAACAAGAAACAAACTAGAAAAGTACTCTGAGAGTGCAGCCCTCCGCCAAGGCAGACCCCACCCCCTCAAAAAAAAAGAAAGAAAATCTAATCAATTGTTGATCTTCTCATTACCACCATACCCTGAACATTTCATCAAAATCCATCTATAAGTTTTCAAGTTATGTTGTCCACAAACCACCAAACAAACCAACCCCAGCAAAAACATAATAATAATAAATATAAATACTTTGATAAATTGGTCCAAAGTAAAATTTCTGACGTTTGAAAGTACTGCCACAACATTCAACAAAGTAAATGGAAAAAAGGTCAATCTAGAAAGTGTTCTTAAATCACTAGCCTGGACCTTCGCTCTCCACACATGCAACAGAAATGCTGAATAATAATTTTTCCTTTATAATAGGAATTTTGAGATCATCTGGAGCCAAAATAGTAATCACAATTAAAATGTGATTAATTGAGTAGCCGTAATGATTATGATCCATTCACTTTACACGTTCTTTCTAGTGGAATATTTACAAATCCATTCTATAACACACACACACACACACACACACATAAACCAGCATATATGTGGAATAACACACCATCATATATATTAAAAACATGAACTAACCAGCACTTTTGTCATTTGTTTTCCGATTCATCTTATTAAAGTATGTAAGATTTAACACATTTAATGTCAGAAGTAGATACTTTCTAAAAAATATAGACCAGTGTAATACAAATTTAGTGAATTGCAGTCTAGAGTTAAATGTAGTGTCTAGTGCTACAGTCCGGCTGTCATTACAACAACACTGAGTAAAGGTTGAACCTGATTAACAAGTGTGTTACGTGATCGCCTAATCCTTTCCTCAGAAGAAAATGTCAAAAACAAAACCTTTGAAAAACAAACAAAAATGCAACAATGGTAAAATCACATTAAGCACTCTTCAGCCAAATCCACCAACTCACGTTGGCCAAGGATGGGCAAGAAAGTCATGTTTGGGAAAAAAAATGGTTATATAGAAGGCAAGTTTTGTGATGCTTTAATATACAGTGGCTTCACTCTCACTATATTTAATGAGTGGTACACAAAACACTTGTCTGAACGAGCAATTAACAAATTCCAGCTCTTTACAGACCTTCACACAATATTAAAACAACCAAAGTCACATAGAAATCATATACAATTATATAAAAGGGCAAGTCAGAAAATAAAGTATATTATGAACAAATGAGTAAAGGTTACAATTTAGGTTATGTGGATCAGTACATGATCCTCAGACCCCTCCCCTCCCCTGATCACCACCAATTATTTGTTCCTTGTGCCAGTATCAACATTTCCTGAAAATCCATCCATAACTTTTAGAGTTGTCTTGCTAACAGTCAAACAAATAGACAAACCCAGATGAAAAGATAACCATTCCATGACGGAGGTAATGAACAGATTAAGTTTGGACGTGGACATCATTTAACACATCCAGCCAAAGCCAGAACACACTTGAAGAGTAGGCGTGTCATGATCTGTGTAAAGACACCTTCATGAATGTAAATACAGAGGGTTAATAATAAAGTAGAAGCCACTATCATAAACAAGGCCAGGTTATAGTTTGCCAGAAAACATGTAAAAAAAATCTACCTAATTATGGAAATATATCGAACTATCGTCTGCTCAGATTCATCCAAATTCTGCAAAACCAACAGGATGTATTTCACATTGCAAATAAATAATAATATCATACATAGTGCAAAAGCAACCAAAGGACTTATGATAGTAAATAAATATAATGTTCAGTCGACAGGTCTATAACCTAGGCTCAACTCAGCACAGAATTACTCTTCAGTTACTGATTTAACTGAAGGCACAAAGATGCACAAACAAGCAACAACTGAAGGCAGCTGCAGTAAAGGCCCAGCAAAGCATCTCCAGGGAGGACACTCAACATTTGGTAATGTCCATGGCTTCCACTACATCAGAAAGACATTGATCGGGGGTGATTCGCATCCAAGATCCATCCAAAAGTTGTGTTACTATCCAAATACTTATGAATAATCAATACTTTGTTCCACTAAATAACTAAATAATGTGCAAGAAAGAACTAAGAAATATATGATATTGAATATTTGTATTTACTATCTATCTATCTATCTATCTATCTATCTATCTATCTATCTATCTATCTATCTATCTATCTATCTATCTATCTATCTATCTATCTATCTATCTATCTATCTATCTATCTATCTATCTATCTATCTATCTATCTATCTATCTATCTCCTCACTGGGGGCCTAATCCAGCTACAATGGGTGAAGGTGGGGTATACCCTGTATGAGTCTCAAGTTCATCTCAGGGCTGAACATATATAGACAAACAATCACTCTCACATTCACACCTATGGACAATTTTAGATTAACAAATTAACCTGCATGTGTTTGGAGGGTGGGAGGAAACCAGAGTATCTGGAGAAAACCCACGCAGACACGAGGAGAACATGCAAACTCCACACAGAAAGGTCTGGTGTGGGAATCAAACCAGGGTCCTTCTTACTGTGAGGGACGAGTGTTAACCACTGCACCACTGTGCCGGCCCAATTTCGATTACATTAATAAGTCAAATAACTTGTTAGAAGAAGTTATTACTCTGACAGAACATTTATTTGTAAGAGGAGTAAATTGCAACATGAGCTCAGGTATGGAACAAATTAAACTTGTACTGTACTGTGTATCTATAATGGCAAAAATAACAGACAGCAGCTCTGGACAGAAGAGCAGAGGCTTTGTAGCAGCACTTCAGACTGAACAACGGGGTCATCATCAAACTCCATGTTAGGAAGCAGCTGAATACATTTATGTCTACGGCGTGTATAATGGTAGTATGGGAGGGGCAAGTGCAGTTCACTGAGTCATATCACTTTCTTCTGGTATTATCTACCACTTTTATCTGTACTTATAATTTCAAATATAGTTTACTGAGTCTGTTCATCACTCTCCACTCTTCACTACTGACTACTGTTTCAGATGTCGACACCTGCCGCCTAATGACAATGGGATGTTTTGTTTTTGTGATTAGTCAACTTTGTGGACCATGGAAATTAATCATCTTGACCATTTTCTTCATCTACTGTTTATTTGACTGTTTATTTTTATATCCAACTAGTCCTGTAATATAACCCTGTTATGATATAGGGCTCTATGAATAAAAATGAATTGTGATTAATTTATTAAATAAGTTCAAATTCTCGAGTGTAATCGTTCACATGAGCATAGATGTATGTATGTATTCACACCACTAGAAATTAAATAAGACAGACCATATTTGTGAATAAGAATGTTTTATTGATCTGATCATCCATGGGAGTGGATCTCTCCTTCACTGTGTTTCTCCCTGAGGTTGCTCCTTTCCCACTGGGTTTTTGGAGTTTTTCCTGCTGAGAAGGAAGGTCTAAGAACAGGGGGTGCCTGGGACATTATCCGTTTCGTTCATCTACTATTTCATTGATTGTTTGTTGTTTCAAACTAACTCTGTAAGGCCCTGAGACAACCTTGTAATTTGAGACTATACAAATTGAATTGAATCTGTCTTGCTTTGTTAAATACTACTACTACTACACAGTAAATTTTGCAGTGTTAAATCAACACTTAGGTCCCATTGTCTCCAAATTAACACTGCAAAATCTACAGTGTACTACTACTACTACCATGACTACTACTACTAATAATAATAAATATGGAGTGAGGAAACTTCTAAATATCTACAATTTAATTTGCTTTAGCTGACAAAATAACAGCCCAATGAATGCCCACAATATTTTCCTGTGTTGTACCTGATTCACTATAAAAGCCTTCTTATAACCATTAGCATACACTGTTATAACTAATTTGAAGTAAATATAATATGAAGGAATGAATAAAATGTTGATGACATACAGTATGTATGATGTAAGATGATCATTATACAGGCTATCAAATCTAAACACAGCTTCCCACTCATAAACTGGACTTAACCAGGTGTGAATTTAACATTTTTCTTCCACTAGGCAGATTACACAATTTTACTGAATAAAAACACAGAACATCTCACAGTAACAAACCCACCATCACTCTAAACATCTATATAGACCTAACCCAATACACTCAGAAATACACATGACTCCAACACCATACGTTCCCAGCTCAACTTCATAATGGTTGCACATGTTCAATAAATCATAATCACATCTCATTTTTGTTTTTCACCATGCACTTTCTGTAAATAACAAAGAATACCATAATTATATTTTTTACTACTTTACTTTGCACTATTCAATTATTCTGTATTTGACACTTTAACCCTTTGTTGCATGAATTCTGAAAACCAAGTTAGTATTTTTTTTCCCCCCCGAGTGTTTTTATTCCTCTTTAGGCAATGGAAAAAGACAATGTGATTGAAATCTTTTTAATTAACCTATTTACAAAAATGCTCACTCAGCTTTGAAGCAGACATGTATTTAAAACACAGTATCAGAAGACTATGGAATAAAGCATTTTTAATGCAGTTTTTGTTTAAGAAGACTGTTAATTATAATCTAATAAGAGCAAGCAATGGATTTACATGCAAACATATTAGTGCAGATCAGATATTAAGAACAACCAAGTTACAGTGATGATATGAACTGACTAATATGGAACTAAAACAACAAAACCCATGAATATACAAGAGAACAACTGTAGAATAACTGTCTACTGTAGTGACCAGGATGCATCAAAGCGTTAAAATGACACTGCACCTTATATTAATGCACCTCACTGTTTGTCTGTTTTACTTATATGTTTAATGCTGCTGTCGTCACAATTCTATTCTATTCTATTCTATTCTATTCTATTCTATTCTATTCTATTCTATTCTATTCTAACGTGTTACACAAACTTGGCACATTAACCTGGACTAACGGATCACATTTATTGCTGATAAAAAACTAAGGGGAAAAAAAGCCTGAAAAGCTCAGTTTTGTCCAGATATGAGAGTCAGTGTGTGTTATTATTGTTTTATATCTTTATCTGCGCCAAGGACTCCGCATATACACCAGACAAAATTAACCAGTGTTTTCCGCGTGCGTCCCTGTGTGTGTGCGCGCGTGCGGGCGTGTACATATATTTGTGTGTGCGCGCGTGCGAGTGTGTATGTGTGTGTGTTTATTAGCTTACTTACGGGATGCTGAGGCTGAGGATACGGCGGTAGAGGAGCTGATGCTACACAGCAGCGGGAGCATCAATAACATGTTCATATAAAACATGTTCATTCACATTCAATGGTCGCAGTTGAACAGATAAACAGAGACAATGGAGGAGGCTTCACTGTGCCGTTGTTCCTTCTGCAAGCCTGACTGTCTGTCTGTCTGTCTGTCTGTCTGTCTGTCTGTCTGTTGTTCCGGAAACCCACAGCACTGGCGCTGTTGTCTTTATTTAACAGCGACGGCACAAATAAATCCGTGGTTGAACAAGATATGATCCTTTGTGTGTTTAGTCCTAGTGAGGAGGGTCTTCACAGACAGGGTCCAGCAGCAGTCTTTGTAGCGGGACTGTGAGTGTTCCAGAGTGGGGCCTCCAGGTCCAGGTGCATGGTCAGACCCAGGAACAGGAGCTGTCCAACCGCTGAACACACACACCACCACCCCCCCCACTCCCTGAGCACTTGGTATGATCCAAGACGCAAAACAATGAAGGACTCCCTGAAAATGAGGAGGGGACAGAAGGGGCTCCAGACTCACCCCCCCCCCCCCCACCCACACACACACACCCACCAACACCAAAGGAACACCCCAGAATATATGCTGTCCGCACACAAAGCTCAATTTCTACTAGTGTGTGTCTGTTGGTTTATAAATGTGATTTGATTTGAATCATTATTTCACACAAGTCATATGTCAAATATATGATGAAACATGAAAAATAAATAGGAAAAAACAGAAAGAAAGCGGAAAAAATGTTTCATCAATGAACAATTTTCAAAAGGGTGTAAGAAGAAGTACAGTTTATTTAATCCTACCCTCCCATAATAGTATTGTTTGACATTTGCATTTTAGAAAATGAGCTAAATGAGCTAAATATAATAAAACTTTAATAAGATGAATTAGAAAACCAAAAAATGACAAAACTTCTATATGGTTTAAAAATACAATAAATAGAAAATATATAGAAAATATAATGTTTAAGCTTTTTAAATATTTTTAATTTCCTTGTTTTCCATTATTTGATGTAATGGTTTGGAAACAACCAAACACAGGTTGATACATGGGGAGAGGTTGGATGTGTTTGATAAAGTAACATTTAATATAATAATAATAATAATAATAATAATAATAATAATAATAATAATAATAATAATAATAATAATAATAATAATAATAATAATAATAATAATAATAATAATAATAATAATAATAATAATTTTCCCAGTTTTTGTTCTGATTCTGGTTGTTGTTGCTATCATGGTATTGTTTGTAATGTTCATATTGTCCAGTGAGGGTTTTTGACCCCCACCCCCATCACAAACACAAACCCCTTGTCCTTCCTTGTTGGATCCAGCATCGAAATGTGCTTTATCAAAACTCATAATGCAGTCAGTAGAATGCCAAGGCCAATGTCAAAAAGCAAATTTGCTCAACACCAACAGGCAGGCAGTCTAACATTCTGCTGTTAAGGACACTGTACAAGACAAGTTGTTATATAATGATCAAAAAAGATTGCAATTAAGTCTTTTATAGTGTGTCAATTGTGAGAGACGTAAAATAAATAATATTGCCAGCGTCAACTTGATCAGCAAGTTGAGCTGTCTCACAATATACTCAGAAAAGATGAAAAAAAAGGGGTCTAGTCTTTATGGATCTGTCCCATATGTGTCCCAAAATACATGGATTCACTGTTGACCCATGTCCTGCCTGTGACCAGTTTTCAGGGAAATCCGTCTGAACAATCAAGTTGAGTGTGTGTGAGTTATGACATATTCTTCATTTAATAAAGACAAACTCCATAAAGGGAAACATAATTTACAAGCAGAAAGCACATAAAGAAATGATTTACTGTCTGTAAACTACTGAAAAAGAAATAGTGACTCTTGGGATCTATAGCATTCTGAAAAGGAAATGTAGAAAATATGTCCTGCATTATGCATTGGTGCAGATACATATTTAGGGCACACGATGAATATGTTTCGCTTTGTGCCTTTGGAATATCAAAGTCAACAGTGGCTTTAACATATCATTCATATTATCCAGTAACCTTTAGTGAGAGAGTATTTAATTTGGCTGGTCTGTTTTTCATTACCTCTACCAAGAAAGTTATGTCTGTCTGTTAGTTATTGAGCAAGATAACTCAAAAAGTTAAGGCTTTTTGCATCCAAAATGTTTTAATGATTTGAAGAGCAACACCTTGTGTACCTCTTATCATGTTCATGAGTTCATTGTTGTATGCTTCGAATACAAACGCAGAATGAGCCCAAAGCGGACCCCAATTTCTAACACTCCTTGTTAAATGTGTATTGTAAGTCATGTTCTAAAGCCCATAAAGGTCTTGCATTTCCACCACATATTGCAGTAGTAGCTCCTCTGCTTGCTGAATTTCAACTAAGCTGATTTTCTCAGCCAGTAGGATAGCTACACCATGGACAAGCTTAGACCAATGAAGGAGATATTTATCAGGCAGAATTCCTTTCAGCACCGGTGTTACGTCATTAGCTATAGGGGGATTTTTGTCTGTAGTCTTTGTCTGTTTTCTCCCCTTTGCTCCTTGTCCTCTGCTGTCACTCATTTCACAGGTCCAGCCCATTCATTCAGCCCCATGCCATACTCCAGCCACTTCCACCTCTCACCACCAGCTGGGTCTCTAATCACCTCCAGCCAATCATCACCAGCACCTCCATATATAAATCACCTGTGTTGCCAGCAATCGCTCTCTTTTCCATTCTGCCATGCTCCACCAGACACTGCTGCACAACCAGTTTGTATTTGCTTTTACTTTGTACCAGGGGAAGGGTAGATTAGTGCTGGGGTACCCTATACATTTACCCGTAGGCAATCTTTTTCTGTTATTTACACTAGCCTAGGAGGTGAGTGCCACATGTTGTGATTTTCTTTGTTGTTTTAGAGTAGGAAGATTTTTGTTTCATTCAGTAGGTTAGATTTGTACTTTATTGTAGAGTGTGTTTTATTGTATTATTTCTTTTGGCACCACCAAGTCCCTTTCCCTGTGTTTTCTGTTAATTGGATGTTATTTGGATCATTTTATGTTAATTAAAGCTCTCAGTTCATTTTTACAATCATCTCTCAATTTTCTTTTGACATTTTTGGGTATAATGTTACTGTCCTGATCCTAGACCACCAACTGGGACATAACAACTGGGATGCTATAGTATAGCAACCACATCAACCACTCGTGCACTTTCGAGAACTTTCTTTCCTTTAAGGAACGAGGTATTCATGACACATTGCATGGAGGTCTGATGTCTAGAAGCCTCTTATCCAACATGTCGATTGATCTGCCAATATACCAAGTTGCATGGTGATTCTCACTATTTAACCACAGCTTGCCCATTGTCTTTGCAATACCTAAGGAGACACTGTGCATGTAATCTGGGACACAGGATTCAATTATATCAAAATGTGGGACACGTAGCAAAATGCTTGGTCCTTTCACGCCTTTAACAGGCATGCCACATTGTAGAGCACATTCAATGTGCTCTTCAGTTTGCCTTGGTGGAGGTCTGCGTTCTCAGAGTGCTTTTCTAGTTAATTTATGCAGCATCTTTAAAATACGTTGAGGATACAGTATATATGGTCACCACTCGTTAATGTCATGTGGCTGATTAGCTGTTATTTCATCAACAAAATATCTTAACTGTCTACAATGATTTACAAAACCATTTAAAAGTGTTGTTTCCACATTATTTTTTTCTATTATGTCCCAATACTTGAGTTTCTGTGTGAATGTGCTTCTTGGACAGGAAGTTGCTCCATACAGTTTATCAAAAGAAGGAAATCTTCTCAAAAATGTGTCCAAATCAAATCGCATTTATTACAAGATATGAAAAGAAAACAGAATAGTCAAAAGATATTACAAAATAATTGGCATATTTATCATTTGGCTAACTAGTTATTACACAAATCATCAGCTATCCACACCAGATTTCAAATCTCATTGTACATTTGTTTATAGAATGACAATAAAGGCTACATAAAGGCTATATATGAGGAGAAAAAAATGCAAAGAAAATAACATTTACAGTCTATACAATCATGAATTACTTCAAAGTAGCTGTTCACAACAATTTGAGTTAAGTCTATAAATCATTATAGTCATTCCTATAATGCTAGCTTTTCCATGTTTGCTGCGGAGCTTCCTTCAAAAAATAACAGCAATAAAGGTTTTCATACTACATTTTGACTTTAATAATGGATGAGCCACTAGTTTCAGAATACTTCCTTCTATGTCTAATACTCATAAGCAGAGTGGGGGGTCTTCTGAGATGTGCTTCTGGTGCTGTAGCTGCTCAGACTGATGCTTCCCCTCAGACATGGGATGTGTTTTGCCAACAGTTTTCTGAAATGGCTTTGGAACTTTTTACCCACAAATGTGTAAAACACAGGACTAATGCAACTGTACATGTAGGCTATGTTACGGGTGAAGTACAGTGCATAATCCAGGCTATCTTTGTCCTCACATGAGACTTCATTCTCATCGGTGGTGGAGATCTGAATGGCTCGAAGGAGAATGACGACATTATAGGGTGTCCAGCAGGTGAAGAAAGTGAAGATGATGACGAAGATGAGTTTGATGGCGCGGCATTTCTCCTTCATACGAGTGGATAGGATGCGGACAGTGATGCTAATGTAGCAGAACATCACCATGAAAAGAGGAAGGAGGAAAAAGACTAAAAACTGTTGGTAATAGCTAAAAAGACGCCACTTTTTCATGATGTTCTCACTAAATCCCGACTCTTCACACATTTCTCCATACAAAGTATTTTTCGACACATTTTGTAAGACTAGCTCCTTTACACTTGCAATAATACTAATGCACCAAACTACCACAGAAGCAATAATGGCATATGCCTTCTTCCTGCTCTTGGCAGCTGCAACTGCATGCACCACTGCAAGGTATCGGTCGAAAGTCATAAGTGTGAGGAACAGGATGGAGCTGTAGAAACCAATGAAGTAAGCACTGCTGACCGTCTTACACAGAAATAGGCCAAAAATCCATTCGCTCATGTGATACGTAGCCCAAAAAGGAAGACTTGTGGCAAACAGAATGTTTGAGATAACCAAATTCAGGAGGAAGATGTTTGTCACAGTGTTGAGTTTCTCATACTTGTAGATGATGAAGAGGACAAGTCCATTGCCCAAATAACTGAGGATGAAGTTCATATAGTAGAAAACTGGGATGAATCTGGCACCAATGTGGTTGACGGCTTTTTTGGAGCAGAGTTCGACAGTATTACTGACCACGTAATATGGGTCACTCATGCCGTACGACTCATTAAACAGAGCCAAGAACTCCAAATAATTGCTGTCATCATCACCCATGACTAGAAGTTTTCCTGCAATAGAGAGAGATTTATATGAACTGTTAGATTGATGGATCTTAATTAAATTTACAGGGTACGCTGGTAATGGGGATATCTGGTGGTGATCCAGAAGAGATCCTGGGTTCTGGATCATTTTGAAATGTATTCTCCATTTACAGTAATGTCAAATTTCAAAGTGATCCAGAATCCAGGATCACTTCCAGATTACCACCAAAATGTAATCATTTGTTCCTTGTGACACTCCCAACACATCCTGAAAGTGTCATCAAAATCTGTCTATATGTTTTCGAGTTATCTTCAACCCCCCCCCCAATCATCACCAAAATCTAATCATTTCCAGATCTCCCCATTACCATCCTACCCTGAACATTTCATCAAGATCTGTCTGTAAGTTTTTGAGTTATCTTGCTAACAAACAGACAGATAAACAGACAGACAGACAAACTCTGGCAAAAACATCTCTCTTCATTCGAAGGGGGTAGGTCTGCCTTGGCGGAGGTTTGCGCTCTTCTAGTTATTTTTGTTATTAATATTCTAATAATACTAATTATTATTATCTAAACACTTTGACCACTAAACATCACCATTGCTTTTTATCCATTAATTGTCATTGCTTGTCTGTATTTGGGGATTCAATTTGAGGATTGTGTTTAATAGTTTGTCATATTTATTGTTTATGTATTTATTAAATGTTTTTTTAAAAAAGTAATTAAACAGGAAATAATATTGTTTTTAAAGGATACGAGTTCTTCAGTGGAACTGCACACCCTCAAAACCTATTCTTCCTTCCTGTTTCCTCTGAACTTTATGAAATAACACATTTGAAAGAAACAAACAAGGTGAGGTCCTAATTATGAACGATAACTTTTGTGAAATACACAGAGGCATAAACATTAATGTTGAGTGGCATTTAAATTATTTCATTTCCCTAAAAACAAGCTTAACCTATATTTAGTACTAGTAGATGAACAATGGGTGAAGGAAATGACTGACAATGACACAAGTGACTCATACTTTCTATGTCAAAAACAGAAGTGATAGTGCTGAGTGTTGGGATAAAACTTTTGCAACAAATATGCAATAGTTGTTCCCAGAATTGATAAATCATCAGCAAATGTTGTACTATGATTTTTTTAACAACAAAATGCATAACATGAAGGCTGTGTGCATTTTTTAAGTTGTAGAAACGTTGTAATAAAACTATTCTTCTGTTGGTATTTTTGTCTAGTGTGAAGTTTGGACAAAGTTTGCACATAGTCATGTCAACCTTTAAAAGTCACACAAAACATAAAATTTTTCCTTTGGATTCAACAGCTCTTTTCTTGTAAATGTTATTATCGATTAACTGTGCATAAGAAAGAGAATATCAAGTCAATGTCTGAGATATTTTTGTTTTTTTAGAGCTTGTGACTTGTATTCAGAAATGTGTGTAATCAACACTCAATAGCTATCCATAATAAAATTTATAGTGCAATTATATAGAGGAAATTATTTTTTTTCCTACATAAAATTAGAAATCTGTATTTCTGTAGCATTGCAGATGTGACTGACTAAAAATCAATCTATGTATAGTTGGTTAAAATACTGTCTTTACAACAAAATATTCATAGAATGACTCAACAGTGAGGTACTATTCTATCATACTTATTGATTTTTCATACAAACCACAAAGTAAAACATTTTTGGACTCACCAGGGCAGTTCTGCAGGAATGGAGTGGAAGGCAGAAAATGAGGATAAAAAGTAAGTACTCAAAGTTTGTGGAGGGACGGTTATTGGTAACTGAGCTGATCTGTTAAAGGGGCTGGTCTATTGGTTGACTATCATGATGCTCTAATTAGTGTGAGTATCCTTATACTTAAAACACAATGTATCAGGTGTCCATATTGTCTCTTTAAAATTTAACACATTTATTACAAAAGCAAACAAATATGTGGAACTTATCAAATGAAAAGCAGTAGATATATTGTTTAAGCATCGACATTGCAATGTATGTGTGCACAATTATTTTATTTTTTATTTGTTTTATTTTTATTTTTTTTTAGTTAATTCATTTTTTGTATTCATTTATTTTCATTAATGTAATATTTCAAATTTGTCCTTTATTTTTTGGTTGTCTTATTTATTTATTTATTCATTCATTTGTTTTTATTTATTTTTAATTATTAATTTTATTTAATACTTTTGGTTACGAGAAGGATGACACTGAAACATATGTTCTGAGTCGACCACTAATCTGTTTGACCGTTTACGTCAGCACCTCACAGCTGTTACATACGATTGAGTATTTTTTTTCATATCACAGGGTTAAAAAAAAATAAATTTATTTCAGTTTTCTCTAATATTGAGATATTGTTTTTTTTGCCTAATTGAATACACCTCTATGTAGAACCGTTAATAGAATAGAATAATACAGTACTTGATGTCTTAGCTCTATTATAGCCTCATCATTAGCGTCAATGGCATCTTCTACCTCAGGTTATTGATGTCACATATCTTTATTCAATATACGATAACTTTAATATAACTCTATAAAAAGAAATCCAGGTTGAGTTATATCTAGTGAAGGACTTGTCCAGGGAATAGGGACGTCCCTTCCAATCCACTGGTTTGAAATATTTAATATATTTAATATTAATATTTAATTTAGGAACCCACCAAAATCACCATTTGCTTTTGTAATACATTTTTTTTTTGTGGAGACATCCTATAAGTTGATTACTAATCATTTACAAAACATTATCTTTGTTTTTATCCTGGTTTTATAATTGTTACTTGTTTTTTTATTTATTTATTTTTTTTAATCTAATTTTGCAAAGTATTTTGTGGACCTTTTTGGTGTTGTAAGGTGCTATATAAATAACATTTGAGTGATTGATTGATGACATTTACAGACACAAAGTCAATCAATTAAACTTTATTTATATAGCACTTTTTAATGCAGATAGAGTGCAAGACAAAGAGCTTCACACATACTTTGCAAGGGTAGGTAAAAAGAAAATGAAAACAGTCTTTAGACAAAAGGATAGAGCTGCGGAAGCGTGAGCAAAAGTGAGAAAACACTGGAAGCAAGATAAAATCTCAACCAATCAACCAACAAATATGTAAATAAGTTAAAACAACACCACATAAAAGAAATAAGTTGTAAAATAAAACAATATGCCAACTAAAAAGTAGGTTAATAAAAGTGAATGCATCAATAAATACAGAATAATTGTAGTAAACACAGAATAAACTAGAAAAGTGTTTATTAAAGACAATATTTGCTTCACTTTAGACAATGGTTGTAATATTCATTTTAGGGTACGGCTCATATTTAGCTTAATGTGATTTCAAGTGGGCCAGACCAGCAATCTTGTTGTTGGGCTCTGTGGTTTAAATCGAATTGAATTGAAACTAACCCCCCACCCCCCACCCCACACCACCACACACACACACACACACACACACACTTGCCAAAGAGGAAGTGAGGATATTGGTTCTGGGTTTTTTTTGTCTGTTCATCTGTTTATCAGCAACTTTACTCAAAAACTACTCGACCGATTTCCATGAAATGTCCAGATAAGATGTGAGGTGCTCCAGAATAGACCACATTAAATGATGGTGAATGTAGGTCAAAGGTCAAGGTCACCATAAATGTTTTTTGCAATGATAAGAGATAGGGCAAATCAAGTAAAATGTTTGTGAAGGGCTGGATTTGTTGTGCCTGTAAACACTTGGTAACCAATATAACTAAATGGTATTTATCACAATATAAATGATAGATTATTTGCAATTATTGTTTTGCAGACCAAAATTCTGTTGGAAAACCAAGACCTCACAGATCTAGCCCAGTTTTGTGACAGCCTGTGATAAATGTCACAACTCTCCCTGCATTGTGACATATGTGTATTTCGACATCGTCTCCAAAGTGCGTCACTTCTCCACATATTGCATATTTGCTTATCCAGAGGATTACAATATATACACTGTAGATTTTGCAGTGTTAATTTGGAGACAATGGGACCAAATGCACTCTAGAAGAAGTTAAATCAACTCTCTAAGTGTTGATTTAACACTGCAAAATTTACTGTGTACAAGTCTAAACCACCAGGTGTTATTATTGCCTTCACTTCATTAATGATAAAGTGGAACCTTCATTGTCATTGGAAATTCACAAAGACTCCTTCCAGTAGCAAAATGTTACGTCTTTATCAGAAAGAATTAGATATTCTTGAAGAGCTGCTCCCTCTAGGCAGCCCTTCTGGATTTTCTTCAAATCACTTCCATTCTGTTCTTGTGATTGATAGACCCCCCCCCCCCCCCCCCCCTCTTTTCTCCCTTTAAGAAAAACACACACACACAGACAAAATTATATATATATATATATATATATATATATATATATATATATATATATATATATATATATATATATATATATATATATATATATATATATATATATATATATAGTTTCTTTTTATAGAGTTCCCCTTATTTTTGTTCATTTTTTTATGTTTTTATGGAGGTTTGCATATCTATACTTTGTTTTTTAAAAAATATTTGTGATACACAATGACATTTAATCCAGCTACAATAAAGCTGTTCTGCTTTGACAATCAGGCTATCACCCCCCACCCCCCCACCACACATACATGCACCCATATCTGGCCTCTTCCTGTCTACATCCGTTTCTTCATTCTATAGGTGCGACTGTTTATTAATAGTGTAGAAGAGACTGGGGACAATGTTAACACAGTAACACTTGTAATTGCTCTAATCAGGTATAACTTTGGACTCACCAAATTCACTCTGCACGTGCTCAGTTTGGTCCTTAGTCCAAATGGTTAGTTATAGTGCTATGAGGCAGACATGCAGTTTTATGAGGGAAAACATAATTTTATGATCAGTAATATTTATTGGTTCTTATTATGTTTACGATTCAATACCTATTTGTAGTTGGACTCATTGACAGAACGACTCGCTTACATTTTACAGATTTATCAAACATTTTTATGTCACTACTTATAAGCGATAGTCTAATATTTTTTATGAGTCTGCTCTGCTCGGAATAAAAACTACCACACCTATAACCTGTGGTTCCAAAGGTCACATATTAGTGTGATATCAGATTATTAAATAGGATTTGAAAGTGGTGTCTGTTATCATTGTGAGATAAAGACTCACAATCCACATGTCACATGACACTTACCCAATAGATTATATTGTGTGTAGATAAATGTTCTTATTTTATATATCAGCCAATATTGCATAACTAGTATTGGTTTTTTTCAGCCTCCAATATTGGTATTGGCCCCAAAAATCCCATATCAGTCAGGCTCTACCAAGTATCACATCAACGTGCTGCCTTTTTATATGTTAACTAATAACAGCTCAATGTAAATAATGCATAAGTGTGAATGTGAGAGTGAATTATTGGTCTTATATTTTAACATGCGCTCTGTGATAAACTGATGACACATCAAGGATGTATCCTGCCTTCACCCTTGTGTGCTGTAATTAAGGTACAATTTATGTTTACTGTATTTCCGATTGATTCACTGAGTTCAGTTTCAATCCAGATCAAAGAAAGTAATTGGCTCAATATTAGTTTATACCACCAACCTCCTGTGTAGCATTTAACAGCTGTAACCACAGTAATATGTTATTACCCAGTTACCTACTGTTGTTCAGTCAGATGTTACCCCAGAAGAGCTTTGGGGGCTTCCTATACCATCCACACTGTTTTTGGCATTTGTTGATAAAAACACACACACACACAGTGGGATTGATTTTATCATCTATTGAATGACTCCCTTTTGTTGATAACACCACATCACAGCTGTGAGTTCTGGATAAGCACAGGGACATTGGCTCTATCTTTATAAGTTATTATGCTATTATTTGACTTTAGATCATACTAGTTTGTATGTGGAAATAACCAAGTTCGACACTCTTGACTGCTAATAGTGTATCATCATCAGTACCTAAACACATTATAATACCATAAAAATGAGCCTGTTCACATGACCATAAAAATCTCATAACTGGTAGTAGTTTGAGAATTGTACTAATGTGATCTGATGCATTTATATGCACTTCAGAAATGTGATAATCAAAAACTGGTGTGGATCTTCCAGACTTGAAGCAGATTTTTAAGTTATTATTATGATCCATTTATTGTCTTCCACTCACATTTGACTATGTAACTTCAATTTTATGTTTACACACATGCAGATGTAAAACAAGATCTGAATCAGATTAACCAGTACACATGCCTGAAGACATCACAGTATTGAAGAGGAATCCAGGTGTGTTAACATGATTTTGCATAATCACATTACTGATGTTATCTGACAAAATATATTAGATTCTACCTTTTACATGATCACTTGAATAATCGGAATAAACTCCAGAAATTGGTTCATGATCAGCATAGTAGTGTGGATGTAAATAGACTCATTGAAATACAGTATATGCAACAAGAGATGTTCAAGAAATACTTTGGATTAAAAAAACAAAACAAAAAAAAAAAACATTGACTGTTTTCCAGAAACATACAATGACATATTGGTAAAAAATGAAATTGACAAAATTTTCCTCAAGTTCTAACTAAAATTATAAATTAAGTGGATAGTTATCCATTAGATAGGTTGAAACAGGATAACATCGATCTTCATGTCTCTTTACGTAGATGGCGTTCACAGTCAGGCATGTTTGACCAGCTCCTCACTTTGTCCTAATGTAGGTTATTGTACTTCTGATGGAGTCATTAGGTCAAAGATTTGTCCTTCGTGGAGTTGCAGAACTGCTTGCTTCAAGTTCCATCTATAGGTACAAAAAAAAAATAGGGTTAATATTGTGCACAGATATCACAAAAATGTAAGTATTTCAACTGATACTAATCAAGGACATATTTCACCAAGTGTCAGGTAGAGTTCAGTAAGTAGTGCTGTGCTACAATTTTACCATAAATACCACACACACACACACACACATATATATAATTGAGTTATTAATTGAGCAACTTATCTTTGGTAAAGACACAAATTTTTTTTAGTTTGTCACAAACTAAAAAAAAAAAAGTCAGGGGGACAACAGTAGATTTTAATGTAAGCTATATCAAATATGCAGATAACACTGCTCTGGAAGGTTCTACAATCAGCAAGCTAACCGTTAATATGTATCAGATCATGGTTGGGCATAAAAGGGTGGAGTGTGTGTCACCTTTGCACATTTAGGTTGCACGAGGTTTGGGGAAAAATGAATTGATGAATTAACACATCCAAAACTTTTTTAATTATCTTAGTAGCAGGTCATAAATTATGTTTCAACTAATTTTCATTTCCCTAGAACAATGTAAGAACTTGAAAACACTACATATGTAAGTTCAAATTTGCAAGTGGAAAGGTACATCTTTCTGACAATAACAGTTCGCCAGTGCCTGGACTCTGAAATTACATTACCGGTACATGAGAAGCCCAACATCAGCCTGAAAGTTTAAGGACTCTGAATGATGTGGAACTGCACTAGTTGACACTTTCCAACACCAAAATGATCAACATAAAAATGGTGTCCCAGACTTACTCTACTGGTGACAATGCTCAGTGCCTTACTGTTAATGTACATTAAGTGTAAGATGGATATTGTCCATTTGAAATAAATCAATGTTACAAATCAATATCACAATATTGTCAACAAAAATTTAACTGTCAAATTGCTGGAAGCAAATTTAATTAAAAGAGAACACACTTACCTGTTAGTGTCAGTGTCTCTAACTGAAGAAGTGTACAGGTATCCTCCAGTCTTTAAACCAGTCACAGGAATCTTTATCTGAAACCAGAACAAAAATGTTGCACAAGAGTAGATAGAAACCACTGTGCATCACAGAAGAGTCACAGGTTTGTAGAGACTGTTATGAAAAAACTTCCCAAACACCAACCAACCATTTCCAATCACTGTAAAAACATCACACCTGTGCTCTTTGATGATCTACTTGGTTAGATCTGTCACTCAGACGAATGTTGTGGATTTTTAATGGTGGGGCCCCGAGACTCTCCATCGCAATTGAACATGCTTCCAATTTCTGAACAGCTAATCTGTGGTACTCCGAAGCAGCAAATTTCTCTGATTGGACAGATGAAAGAAAATACCGGTAAGCAGGTTTAAGAATAAGATAATTATAGTCTATAAACATTGTTATTTTAATACAGTTTAACAGATATGAAATGTCAGTCGAAGGTTTTAATGAATCATGGGATGTTTTAAGCGAAACTCTGAATACAAGAAAACTGCAATAAACCAATTCAAGCAGGTATGAATGTAGATGTAGAAGAAAAGTATTCAGATTGATAGGTCAATGTGAGTTAATGTGAATTTCTGACAAATGTACATTAACACATAATTGACTGCAATGTAAATTTGAAATTGTTGTGGCACATTTACATTTCTACAAAACGTTAACTTTAATCTAGTGCTGCAGATTAATTTACAGATCAAATAATGACAGATGTGTTTTTACTCTTGGGCTTTTCAGTACTCAAAAATATTTTAGTGAGAAAAACAAGGTATCGAAGATGAAACAAACAGTTCCAGTCTAATGAAACAAATAATTACATTCAGGTCCCTGTTGATATACTGGTGTGAAAGAAGGAGACAGAAGCAGAACTTGGATGGAAACAAAAAAACTATAGGCTATACAAATTTACATAAGTAGTATAACTACAGTATGTCAGACTTCAAACTGCTCACTGAAAGAGGTAAGCAGAGCCTCTGGTCTGATGGGTAATGGGTGAGAGCATGGGCGTAAAACTGCATATGGACGCTATGGACATGTCCATACCAATATTTGGATGTTTCTAAAATGTCCACACCAATTTTGAATGGGGAATTACATGACACTAGGGAAACAAAAGGTAATTTTTCCCTCCCCTCAGTTCTGTCTGTCATTGGTGGGAACAGCCTTGCTATTTTTTTTTTGTAGTGATGCTTTCCTCAATGGAAAATTGAGACTGAATATTGTTGTCAACAAACCTTTATCACGTGACAAAAATGAGGTGAGACTAGATGTAAATGTTGGTCTTGTGATGACAACTATGATTAAATATAAAATGCAATAAAAAAAGAGACAAAATGAGGTTTAAAAAATAAAAACATTCCTAAAATGTCTTAGTTTTTGTTTACCAAAACAACATGAGACATTATTTCACCCCTTTTACCCCAATAAAGACCAAAGTCCTTTCACGAAAACCAAGGCCAACCTGGTTGCGTGCTACTTCAGTGAAGCTAAAAAAAAGGCTGTGCAGACAGGCAGAACGAAAGTGGCGAAAAAACAAACTACAGGTTAACTATGACACCTATAAAGAAAGTCTGCAGGCCTATAACCAGGAAGTCAAACATTCAAGGCAGTCCTTTTTCTCTGAGATGATCAACAGACACAGTAATAATGCACGCACATTGTTTTGTGTTGTGGACAGACTAACAAATCCAATAGCTTCAATTCCATCTGACCTGGTGTCCGAAAAGTCATGCAATGACTTTGCTGTTTTCTTTACAGATAAAATATTAAAGATAAGACAGACAGTCTGTAGCTCCAGCTCAGGAAAGATGTTTTTATCACGTGTACCTTCTTGTCATCTGGAACACTTTGTCCTTGTCGATTACACATCACTGACGGAAATTCTTAAACAGTTAAAGTCAACAACCTGCTGCCTTGACCATCTGCCTACCAAATTTTTTAAAAGTGTTTTTAACTGTATAGCTTCAGATATAATGCAGATAGTAAACAGTTCTCTTCAGTCAGGACAGTTTCCTCAGGCCTTGAAAACTGCAGTAATTAAACCTCTTCTAAAAAAGCCTAATCTGGATGCTTCAGTAATAGGTAACTACAGGCCCATATCAAACACACCATTTTTGGGAAAAATCATTGAAAGAGTTGTTTTTCAGCAAATTCATGCCTTCTTGGTGCAAAACAGTCTTTATAGTGACTTTCAGTCTGGATTCCGAGCACACCACAGCACTGAGACTGCACTGATCAAAGTGTTAAATGACATTCATCTGAATAATGATTCATCCAGAACCTCTGTCCTAGTACTATTGGACCTCAGTGCTGCATTTGATACAGTTGACCACAACATACTGCTTGACAGACTGGAAAAGTGGGTGGGGCTTACGGGCACTGTGTTAAACTGGTTCAAATCTTATTTACAAGATAGGAACTACTTCGTTTCAGTTGGCAATCATAGGTCAGTGAGTACAAATATGTTGTGTGGGGTTCCCCAAGGGTCAATTTTGGGACCGCTTCTGTTCAACATCTATATGCTGCCCCTGGCTCAGATCATAGAGCATTTCAACATTTCTTACCACACATACGCAGATGACACACAACTTTATATTTCCGTGTCAACACTCGATTACAGTCCCTTACTGACACTGAGTAAATGCATTCATCAAATCACTGAGTGGATGTGCCAGAACTTCCTCCAGCTTAATGCGGACAAAACAGAAGTGATTGTTTTTGGCCCCAAAAAAGAAAGGTCAAAGGTCAGTGCACACCTTGAGTCCATGTCACTAAACCCCACAAACCAAGCCAGAAATCTGGGTGTAATTATTGACTCTGACCTGAAACTTAACAAACATTTAAAAGCCATTACCAAATCTGCCTATTACCACCTAAAGAACATTGCTAAAATCAAGGGTCTTCTGTCCAAACCAGATACAGAAAAACTAATTCATTCATTCATTTTCAGTAAATTAGATTATTGCAATGGTGTCTTCACTGGTCTAAACAAAAAATCAATCAGGCAGCTACAGCTGATCCAAAACACTGCTGCCAGAGTCCTGACCAGTACCAGGAAACTGGACCACATCACACCCATCCTCAAATCCTTACATTGGCTTCCTGTGGGTCAAAGGATAGAATTCAAAATCTTACTCCTGGTCTATAAAGCACTAAATGGCCTTGGACCCAAATACATCCTAGACCTACTGGTTCCTTATGAAGCATCCAGAGCCCTGAGGTCATCAGGAACAGGTTTACTGTGTGTTCCAAAGATAAGGACGAAACAAAGTGAGGCATCATTCAGTTACTCTGCTCCTCACCTGTGGAACAAACTACCTGGATACCTGAGGTCTGCTCAAACTGTCAGTTCATTTAAATCAGGCCTGAAAACATTATTGTTCACTGGAGCTTTTACTTAGATTATTATTTGCTTTAAAATGTTTTTATGTCTTGATTTTAATTGTCTTTTAATGCATCTTTATGATTTTAATTTTCTTCTGTTTCTGTTTTTGTGTAAAGCACCTTGAGTTGTCCTGTACATGAAATGTGCTATACAAATAAACTTGCCTTGCCTTGCCTTTTAAGCACATTCTTATTTATTTTTGCTGTCTCTCTGACAAAGTCTAGAAATTATGTCCCCATCAATGTCAACATCATTATTACACCCTTGGTTGAGAGGTTTTATTCATGAATAAATGTCAGCTTGGTCAACATCGTCCTCTCGCCTATCTGCTCCACAGTGTCCAGTGTCCAGTTCAAGACAAAGCTGGGCCTCCTGACCAGCTTGTTTAGATTATAAAAATAAACCTATAGAATGTCCTCAATAAAAGTGAGGTAACAATATGCACTAATTTTTAATTAGTAGATTTTACCCCATATTTTGAGTAAAATGTCACCAATTTTAACATCTATAAGACTAAAAGAAATTAGGTCAAATACACCTAACATGGTACATTAGATTACACATTTAATTACACAGAAATATGAGTCATATTTGCGTGTATTCACACGAATGTGTTCAATTTATTTAGGGTTGGACATTTCACACATCAATACCAAAGTGAGTATTTATATCAGATCTATAGAAAACAAGTTCAAATCTCCAAATATGATCTTGCAACTGTAACTTAATTTCCATCACAATGTTTGCTTCCACACACCCACGCACATGGCTCATTAGTACTCACGTTGCATTAAATAGTACATGGTTGCAATCCCTCCACCCGTCAACACAGTGGAATATATGGCGAGCTGCTGCAGTTTACTGGTGGAGACCCTCATTTGTTCTGCTTTCTAGAACGTGTCACAGATAAATAAACAGAGCTGCAAGGATGTCAAGTGGTTACTCCAAAGGCATTCAGCCTAAAAACTCCAAATCGTTATCTTAAAATGTAAACATTGGAGTCCAGAAGCTCCTCTGCATGAATGAGTTATATGGCAGATGTGGCTTGATTTCTCTAAATAAACTATTTTTGTGAAAACTTTTAATTCCATAATGTTAACCTCCACCCCCACGACTTCACCTCAAAGATATGACTTAAACAAAACACTACTTTTAACAGACAGCGACATCTTGAGGTGTTGCGACAACTGACGTCCATATACGGCAGTCTGAATATTGTCTAAGAAAACGTCTCCAATGCACAAGAATAGTTTACTAAAACGTTCCAAGTTTTGGACAGGTCAGAAAACAGATATGATGGGCTTACATGAATTAACTGCAGATGAGTATTTACATTTTCTGCAGTTAAAACCGTAGAGTTGGTAGCTGCTGTCTTACATGTATTTATTATTCTTTAATAGTGATGTCAAATGTATTATGGCTTATGATAACCACGTTAATAGACAAGCTCAAAACATGCTCACCTTACTTTTCTACCGGCTGTGAAATGGTTGACTATATCAGTCAGAAAAACGTGCTTGTGGGAGCTTCTCACTACTGTGTCTTTAGTCACGACACCAAAGGCACCTTTCAGTCCCGTACTTATAACCTTTCTACTCCTTTGCTTTACGGAAGTCGGTTCACTGATCCAATTCCTGACATGTGGCTTGTAAACTAAGAATAAAAATGCAGTTTAAAATTCAAGAAGGTATTTCAGTTATCATGCCCAAGATTTAACTCTTCTTTTACTGTATGAGGTACCATTGTTAAACGTATGAGCAACGTAACGCATCACGTGATTAAAAAAAACTGTTTCCGTCAAAAAACAAGCCAATCAAATCGCACCACGTCACAGCGCCCAGAACTGTCCTTTTATCACTTCTGTTGACGAACAGGAGCAAATTATTAAAAACAAATGAAAAATGGTAAACCACCAGGGATAGATGGATTAACATCCGAATTCCTAAAACATTTTTGGTTGGATATCAAAAAGCTACTATATAACGCTTTTCTGGAATGTATTAAGAAAGGAAGTTTGTCCCCTACTATGAAAACTGGTTTGATAACCTTATTACCAAAACCATAAAAAGATTTGTTGATGCTAGACAACTGGAGACCAATAACCTTACTATGCAATGATTATAAACTTCTTGCTTTAGTTTATGCAAATCGCTTAAAGCATGTAATTGGAAAACTAATAGAAGAGTATCAATCAGCTTTCATAAAGGGAAGACATATTCACAACCATATTCGACTGATTCTAGATATGATTGACTATCAACAATTCATTCAGTCAGATAGTCTTGTGTTATTCATAGATTTTTTCAAAGCATTCGACACTGTGGAACATGATTTTATGTTTACGGTGCTCAAAAAACTTGGATTTGGAGAAGGGTTCTGCAAGATCATAAAAATGTTTTATAAGGATATCTACAGTTACATCTCCCTCAACCCTGGAATGACACCAAGAATAAAGATCTCATGTGGTATTAGACAAGGTTGTCCTATTTCGCCAAAATTATTTATTTTATGTACACAAATGCTAGCATATCTAATTATAAATCACCCTCAAATTAAAGGAATCACCATTTTTGATTATGAATATCGAATAAGTCAATTCGCAGATGACACAGTAGTCTTTCTAAAAGATAAATCTTTAATTAAAAAAGCATTAGATATAATATCAGTCTTTTCCAAAGCTTCAGGATTATGTCTAAACCTGAAAAAATGTGAACTACTATCTCTTCATCCATGTGCTGAGACAAATATAGGCTCCATCCCTGTCAAAACTGAATTAAAATACTTAGGTTTAATAATGACTACAGATAGAAAAAAGAGAGAACAACTAAACATTGAAGGGAAAATAGATAGTATGAAAAAATCTCTCAACCATTGGCTCATGAGAGATCTCTCTATTCTTGGCAGAATCTTATTAACAAAAGCAGAAGGTTTATCAAAATTAGTATACCCTTGTCAATCTCTTTATGTTCCCCCCCAAATGATTAAAAAGGTAAATTCAATCATTTTTAATTTCATATGGAAAAACAAGACACATTACCTTAAAAAATCTGTGATGGTTAAAGACTACAAACATGGTGGGCTGAAAGCTGCTGATTTTGAATCCATGATAGGTGTATTAAAGTTGAATTGGATAAAAGCTTATTTGACACAGCCGAATTCCATATGGTTCCACATACCAAAATATCTTTTCCAAAATGTTGGAGGATTAGAATTTTTGTTAAGGTGTGACTTTGAAATAACTAAACTACCAATCAAACTGTCTGACTTCCATAAACAAATATTGCTCCAATGGAAAATGATGTTCACACACAATTTCACACCACATAGCTCCACCTTGTGGAATAATAGAATGATATTAAGTAACAGGAAGACTTTATTTAAACAAGAATGGTATGACAAAAAGGTTCTATATGTTACTGACTTGATGGATGAAAATGGCAATTTGTTACAATTTAATTCATTTGTAGAAAAGTTTAATTTAAAATGCTCTAATAGAGAATTTAATCAAATCAGTAGAGCAATTCCACTTCCCTTAAAATACATGATAAAAAATATCCTCACAAATTCAATTGTGTCTGTTAAATTACCTGATTTGAAAATTGGTGAACTGAAATTTGGTGAAAGAAAATGTAACAACAAAGTACTTGGAAGTGTGTTAAAGGAAAAGCTATTCCATGATATCAAAAGACCAATGAAAATAAAGATATCAGATCAGGAAGTTGCATTAACAAAGACTCATTGTAACTATCTTAAATGGCCAATTTCACCCAAGGTAAAAGAAATTCAGTTCAAATTAATAAATAATATCTATCCTGCAGCTGAAACTCTAAGGAAAAGGTTCAATTTTGAAGTTAATCCATGTGTTTTCTGTATGATAGAGCATGAAACAATTGAACACCTTTTTTTCTCTTGTACAGTCACAATGATGTTTTGGAAAGATGTTTATCGATGGTTAAATATAGGGATTAACGATTCTTTGTTTAACAAATTTCAAGTGATGATCTATATGGATGGTCTGTCAAAAAAGGTATCCAAAATGGTGAACATTATTTTCACTATGGCAAAATATCATATACACAAGAATAAATGGAATAACAGCAAGCCCAACATAAACTGTTTTAAGAATGAAATTAAAAACTATATAACATCCCTAAAGGTGTTATCGAAGGAAAACCAGTCAATAAATGAGTTGTATGAAACAATGTCAGAGTCTCTTGCTCTTTAAGTTTACAGTCCTGTGCTCTTAAACACGCTTAATGTTGAAATGTCAACCCCTGTAATAATTTTTATTTTATTTTATTTTATTTTGTATTAACTGTTTGATACGTTGTAAGCTTGTACTGTTTTTAAATGCAAGCAAATGTTTTTTTTCCTCAAATGAGTTCAAATTGGATTGTATGGCATTGTGAATTTGAAATAAAGATTTGAAAAAAAAAAAAAAAAAAAAAAGGAGCAAATTATTAGATGGAGATGAAGACAAACCTGTTTTTTTTTTTTTTAAAGAAACAGAATGTTAATTGAGGTTTAGAGTTAAAATGAAAATAAATAGACTTTATTTATTTAAATAGACTCTGTATATGATGAATTTATACATTAAGATTTAATTTTTGAAATTAAGTACTACTTTTTAAAAATTATATTCTAATTTATTAAGATGTGCATGTACTGTACTTACAACTACATTTCAAGTTTCAGTTTGGAACCCTGTGCATCCTGTACAT
Source organism: Siphamia tubifer (assembly GCA_020466265.1). Lineage (NCBI taxonomy): Eukaryota > Metazoa > Chordata > Actinopteri > Kurtiformes > Apogonidae > Siphamia > Siphamia tubifer. The sequence continues at coordinate 30,230,843 of CM035799.1, forward strand.
AAACACAATAGGTGTGGTTCATACCCTGTTTTTAACTGGTCTGATTATAGCCACATTTTAGTTTAGTCTGGTGAATTTCTTTTCAATTTTTGAGTTGTATATTCTAATTAAGATAATCACAAAATTCTAAGAACATAAATCTTCTAGGGTCACGCTGAAATTCATCAACATTGGATTCATGGGTGCCCTAAATAATTGCAAGTTTGACAAATGTGTGCACCAACGAATGTGTGATATGACTCACTGAACATGTGAGCAAGCCAGTGGTTTTAGTAATAAAGGATTCATAATCACAAAATTCTCAATTTTATTGTCAAGTAAAGATATACATAACTTTTTTAATAGCACAGGCAGAACCCCCCCCACCCCAAAAAAATAAATAAATAAAAAAAATTCAAACAGAATAACTTAAACAAAAAAACAACTAATATATAGATGTTTAAGGTTCCAGAATGCAATCAAATTACAAAATAATTCAATTCTGTGACTGTGCACCAAGTAAACAGAACCTCACATTATATATGATGTTAAGAATGAAATCTTCCGAAATAAAAATAATCTTCAGACTTCATCAAAACAATAATCTACTTCCAGTGTACAAATACCTTACACCCCCCCTCCCCCAAATACAATTATATATCGATGGAGTGGAGGGTGTAAAGTTAACACAATTGATAAGTCATTTAAATTCATTACATTTTTGTATTTTTAACAATGCTCAATCAAACTTCTAGAAAATTTGATCTGTCCATGAAAATTCAAGGAAAAGTTCAAGTCTACTTCCTTAAATGCAGTCTGCATTTATTTTAAAGTAACAGGCTGGGTTTGAAAGTGCAAGAAATCTAAAATGCAGATTTCTGTATTAAAATGTAGAGAAGCAAAATTAAGGCTGGCAGAAAAAACAGCTTGTCTTTCACATTGCATTAGATAATGTATTGAGGAGGTGGTGGTAAATGACTATTTAAGTGCATCCATTTATCTCCATCCGCATATCTTGAGAGACAAGAATGCAGGGAAAGAGGGGATGACATGCGGAAAATGGAATGCAATGATCAAACCTGAGCCCATTATAGTAGGACATCCTAAGTAGAATGTGGTTTATCAGTTGATCCACTCAGGCATTCCCACATAATGGAAGTGAGTTTTCCACCTATTAAAGCAGCTAAAAGACACACTGGTAGTTACAGCCCTGTTAGGCAACTGGCAACTGCACTGGTAATAAATAAGTCCCAAGTTCTAACCACATTTTCACCAAAAACATAATATTTTTACCCTAATATTATTATTAATCCACACATTAATTGCAGCATAACTCCTGTATCTTTTCAGCCAATTGTAAGCAATGAAGAATCCGTTTTTTCTCTCTCTGGAGTTCATCATTGCTGACTTGGCCCCTAAGCTTGGCAGAAAAGTAGACCAGGTCTTGCATGAAGAGACCAATGGGTCCTCTTGGCACTGGAGGGATCTCGGTCACTGTACAAGAGTCAAAGCTAAAGTTGACCTTCTTTCCTCTGGAGAGGCCCGGTCCACGTTCCTCAATCCATGTCAGTGGTCTAAAATAAGGCAGAAGGAATTAGTATTTCCTCATTTTTTGTATCAGCTTAATCCTTTGCAGAGTTGTGTTGGGAGTCAGACCACCATTCTTTTGCATTCACATCTCTTTCCTATTGACTACAATGAAATTATGGGACAAGCAGACAAGCTTCCAAATATGACACAAACACATTATCAAAATGTAGCATCACCAGACATTTCAAACTGGCTGCCTTATTATGGACATCTTTTTTTTCTCTTCACATTATTTTTTGTAAAAATGTTTAGTTGATTTTTTGCAAAGAAAAAAAAATCCTCCCTCAGTTTGGAATACAGTGTATCGTGGCATTGTACATATACAGTATGCAATAATCTCCAGAATACTGAGGTCCAATTCAGTCTGGTGCATCAACACACAAAATGATGTATATTTTCATCCATAAGCGCTTCTTAAAATCTCTATACGCCCGCTAAGGTTTTTTCACCAATTTTCAGAACCAAACCTGCCCGCCATCTCCCCATTCGTTTTAGGTCTAATGAAGATGCTATTAGAACTCTTTATTTGAGTGCTTCAACTGCAACCCACCCGAATTAAATTAAAATAGTTTTTGTCGCATTATCTGCCTGATCCGTGGTTGGTCCCCAATGACACCAAGCATCTTTAATGCGCACGTAACCCAATAACAATATTGAAACTATATACGTCTAGTTTCTAAAGTCTCAACATGGAAACATAGCGTTTTTTTTTAATACTACAAACGTGTTCCATGAAATTAACTTGCAGTATGTGTACATAACTTGTTAGTTTTACTCAGCAGTTATTTGAGCTATGCAAGTGATGACTTTGGAAGAACTTTGTAATACCTCATAAAGACAATATTGTATACATTCCTTCTAACCTGTTGTCAGCAGTTTGCAGGCCTGCAGTCATCTTGCTATAATTGTTCCCAGAGTCTTCCTCCAGGGACCCTGCAGTTACAGACAGCTCACCATATAAATCAACTAACCAGGTGAGACGGGCAATGCCAGTGAATGCTGGAAAACCAAATCCAGGCTTCAGACTTCCACCTGAAAATAAAACATGGTAAATGCACAATACTACACTTCCTTAAATACATATGACTTGCATCACAAACAAGTCATCACAAAGTTTTTCTATCTCTCAGTGGAATATTCCATATCGACCACATAAACACAACATAGTCGTTCACTTACAGTGTTGGAACTGGTATTAGAAAGGCAAGTATTAGGATATACAGTCTCTTACCAGTAAAGTGAAGAACACCTTCTTTTAGGATTTTTCCTTCAACCTCTTTCTTAAATTGTTTGTATTCTTCTGTCATGAGCTCTATGTGCTCCACATGAAGAGTTACACCTAATGGATACAAAATGTAAGTTTATTTAAAAGGCACAGTGGAACACAACCAAAGTGTCAAATGCAGATGTAAATTTAGTGTTCAGTTTTTGTATATACCTTTTGATATTTATCCAAAAATTTTATAGATAGAAATGTATTATTACAGACTTGCAACAATGATTCCATTCAATGTGTTAATCTAGACAGCCATTAAAAACAAAGTTAAAAATCACCTTTTTCCTGGGCCAAATCCCAGAGCTCCACAGCAGACTTGTAGTTCATGGTCATGGGATACTCCACACAGACATGTTTTCCCGCCTGAAGAAAAGTTCTGATGGGAGAGAAAGGGAGTGGCCTTAGACAAAACTAACCGTTGGAAAGACATCAGCTGTTTTTTCTTGGCACAGCTTCTGTCACCAGAGGCCATTAATTGCAGGGAAAGTTGAATTTATGGGCCTGCTTGAAATCACCACTTACAGTGACTGACCCAGTCAAACAAGAGAACATTATTGAGGAAAATATATCAATACAATTGTTAAAATGAATGCTGGTACAAAATGGGTTTGTTACCTGACATAGTCTTCGTGCAGTGAATTTTCTGTGCAGATGAATGCTACATGAATATCATCTCTCTTCACTGCATCTTCAATCGATATCTGCTCCACTCCCTGTTGAGGGTCCAGTTTTCTCCTGTTGATAAACCATTGCGATACCATTTTGATCAAGCAAGACACTTTATTTAAAGTAGAACTGAACCCACCTTTTTGTACAAAATTGAACTGCAGATTAATTTCTTATTACCTATTCTATTTTTCAACATACAAAAGAAATGTTTACTCTATGCAATAGCCAAGTTATAAGCCGATAAACTTTTGCCTTTGGCTGGCAGTATCAAACAAACAAAGTAGTGCAGACTGTGCTGCATGACGTCATGAGTTTCAGCCTTAGCAAAAACAACAATGGCAGACAATACAACAGTAGTTCCAGCGACGAAAAAGACCAGCATTTTGAGAATGAAGAGACATTCAGGATCGGTGATGAGACAGAGAAAGGATGCAGGAGTGTCAGGTGAACAAGAAATGAGCAAGGGAGGCATGGAACCATACAGATTCAAGGCAGAATTGTCAGGGGATTCCATCACAGACTCATCAGAGCGCAGCAGTGATGGGGAAGAGAGCCGTTTATTGAATAGAGAATGGCGAGTCTTTAGGGTGTCTCACCGTTTGTTTAACTATAGTTCCTGGTGGATGATAATAGTCATTTCTACCATATCAGTCCTTTTTCCACCACGTTTTTCAGTTCATCACATTTAGTGGGGTTTTGAAAAAAAAATTATGAGACTCATCTGATATTTAATGCTAGCAAAGTAGCTTTTAATTTCAGCTAAAGTCAAATAACAATGAAACAGAACTTAACAATTAATATCGACTCACCATCAACAGTTCTACTACAGGTGGACTGATGGTACCGGACATGTGGCAGAAGTACAAAGTCCTGTACAGTCCACTTCACCAACCCGAACCCATGTGCATTAAATCTGTAAACATGGGTCGGGTTATGGGAAGCAAAACCCAGGAACTTTTAAGGGCTTTGTTTTTGGCTAAAATGCACACCGTCACTGCTGGTCAGTGACAACTGTGGCCGGATATAAAGCTCTTTCAAAATAAAACCAACCGGCTGTTGATCAACCAAAGATCCACGGTTTCATCCATGAATCCATTTTTATTTTGTCACCTCTGTGTCTGCTACCTGCCTGCACTCTACTTGTGCTCAAACCCTGAAAAGTCACCAGACAGACAGAGGTTTGAAGCTATAAATAGTATATTTTGTGCCACTAGTTTTAATGTGCATTTCATTTTGATAAAATGAATAAAACAGTGACTATTTTAGCCTCGTGGAGGGAAAGTACTGGGGGAAACCCTGTTATAATACTTAGATTAGAAACTCAATAATACTGTTGATTAATACACTTTCCCCCCCCTTTCTTTTCTTTTGTTGCCATGACAGCTTTCCTTGGCCACCTGTTCCACCTGTTGGAAGGGTTTTGTTTTCGACGATCACGACAAAATACATCAAAAACAACCATCACAGATGTGCTCGCAACAGTAAACACAGAGCACTGGGTACATCTCATGGCATAACACGGAACTCTGGTTGCACTCCCCGAGAATTGGCAGAATGTCCTGGTGGGAAATAGAAAAATCGTGTTTTTCTCCAAGATTCTGGAATTGGTGAAGGGAGTGCCAATGATAAATTATCTTTAGAATTGTATGTAATATCACTCAGTGCTGTTTAGTTCAGTTCTACTTTAATCAAATGGTGGAGATAAACATTGATAAGGAAGCTGGCTTTTGATATTTGCTAAAAAAAATTTAAGACTTGACAGTGAAGCAAAGGGTCATGTAGTTTTATGAGTCCAGACTGACCCTGTTGCATAGAGCTAGACACATCAAGGTAAAAGAGATGTATCAGGTGATGTCCCAATCATGGCTTGTACCTTCCTTAAAAGCCTGTCGAGATAGCTTTATGATCTGGCTGAGATATTTATTAGAGCAGGGGTGTCAAACTAATTTGGATTCATCGGTCACATACAGGCCAAAGTGATCTCAAGTGGGCCAGACTAGTAAAATAATAACAGTGAAAAAAGTACAATTGCTCACACCTACAAAGTAGACAATGTTTTACAAAATGTGAACACAAACCATTCAAAATCTCTTAAGAAAAAGTGCAATTGCAATGTTATGCTTCAGCTTCTCATTTCCACACATGCGTTATAATGTCCATATCACAGTGGATCTACAAAACCAAAGATTTAACAACAGCCAGAATATTGTAAAAATTGCACTTCTCTTTAAACATTGCATGTTGTTTATATTTGTTCAAGTTATTCATGTGTGTGGAAGGATAATATGTAAACATTTTCATCTAATTTTCCTTTTTGTCATTTATGTTAATATGATGGTATAATACTGTTCCGAGTCCCACTTGAGATCAAATAAGGCTGAATCTTGCCCCTAAAGCAAAGTGTTAATATGTTATGAAATATGTTATGAAATATGTTATGAAAGTGCAGATGAACCATTCTAAATGACCGATAGGTTTCACTTTTGCGAGGACGGAATAATAATAATAATAATAATAATAATAATAATAATAATAATAATAATAATAATAATAATAATAATACATAAATTACGCAATTTCATCCTACGGGCCGGATTGGACCCTTTGGCCGGCTGGTTTTTGCCCACGGGCCGCACGTTGGACCACAAAACATATCAGTATTAGTTGTTCCACTTAAGTAGTGAGAACATGTTGTGTGATACCTGGATATGAATCCTCTCACAGTCAGGTTTTCTGCAGGACTGCCAGACAGTGGGGTCAACATGTCCCTGATCCTCACGGAACCAGCCGTTCCCAGACCCACCACCACAGCTCCAAACATACTGAGACAACACATGAACACAGACAGCAGTTCACTTATACACTGTCACACAATGTATATTATAAACCTAAATGGACACCCGCATTTACTATTACAACAAAACACACGAAAATATACTGGGGTGTTTCCAACCTGTTTTTGCTCTTCACGGTCGTTCAGGACAAAAACCTAGGGACTACCCTATAGATCATATCAGGAGCTAGCTCGTGAGAAGAACGGTTATATATGAGGAGAGCATCCAGGGCGAACGGGATCTTCCGGTTCGAGCAGCACAAGCATAGCACTAGGCTATGAGCACGAGCGCTGCATCACCGGAAGTGGCTTTTAAAAAAATAAAAAAATAAAAAAATCTGAGGCTCCATTACAATGTGCCATATAAATTAATTCGTAATGGAAAAATTAATCTTTGTGAAGCTTTGAGGATTTCCAGCTAAATTAGTTCGCAAAAGGGTTAATTTTTTTTGAGCGTTCACACGTATATAAACACGCCCTTTGCTGGTTAAATATTTAAAACACGCAGAGGTGTTTGTAATGTATGTATTTGATACATTCAAATATATTTTGCCGCAGTTTGAGTATGGGAATAATGACTACCAGGATCCACCACCATTTCTGTCATTGTTTTCATACAGGCCATAAATATTTCTCAACAACATTTTTCAGGAGGTACTGTTGTTGTTGCCCAATTCTTTAGCACAAAATAAATATTTTGTCAAGGAATAAAATACAATTAAGTGACAATGTAATACAAGCATTACTAAAAAACAGTACAATGCTGAGTAGACTTGACTTATTGTGTGTGTTCTAGTCAAAATCCTTCCACACTGGAGAAGCCTTCCTTTTTAAAGACCGCATTTAAACAACCACCAAACTAACAAAATATTATAAATTCTCAAAACACCAACAATACCCACACACTATAAGGAGTTATATCTGTTAATACATTGATCATTAAAACCATTAGCAATCAAAAGAAACACTTCCTGAATATATATGTATATGTATATATATATATATATATATATATATATATATATATATATATATATATATATATATATATATATATATATATATATATATATATATATATATATATATATATATATATATATATATATATACACATATATGTACATACATACATACATACATACACATATATATACATACATACATATATGTACATACATACATACATACATACACATATATATACATACATACATATATATACATATATACATACACATATATATGCAACCATCCAGCTGAAGTAGAGCTTATATAGATATAAAATGTTACTAGATGATCATTTGCTGCCATCTAGTGGACACTGGTGGAAACTATTCACATTCAATCGCACATATTGATATATTGTTTTCATGTCATTTCACGGTGTATGTTGTTTTTCATAAATACGTTGTTAATTTTCATTCTTTTCTGAATTTCATCAGTCAGTTTATGTATTCAAAGCTGTTAAAGTCATACCATAATACGATGTTCTAGTCACATTTATCATGATATCCTCTTTTGGGCCACTAAATTTTCAATGCAGTTAAAATGTACAGTCAATAATAGCGTTTGCATGCTTTTTCTGCGCAAAAAAGGCATTTTTAGTAAATTGAGACGTGTTTCTATGGTAATTTATTAAAGAAACTTTAGTACTATATGATTCAAGCTACCTTAATTTCTGATATATATTGTTTTCTTCTATTTATCATTCATTTATATTCTGTTTGACACTCTGTTTACTCCTCTGTCCTATGGGTAAAAATGACCCACCCTACCAAAGCCCCAAAATAAAGCAACTTAATTGAATTTTAAACCCAATATCTATTTTGCATGATGAAACAACCTGTTATTTATCATTTCAACTTGATTGACTTAAATTTTTTATCACATGTGTTTTTTTTTGTTACACAATAAAACCAGTGAACATTATTATTACATTATTATACCACCAACCAACTGTCATAACAATTTTCTTTAACACAATAAATGTTTATTATTGATATTATATAAATGTAAAGTAATTATTTCTGAATAATTTATATTGAAAGGGGGAAAAAACAAGTCAACAAAAACTATATTCATTCGGAAGTTGTACTGTATCTTGGCTACTTAGGGAATGGATCTGTGTAAAATGAAGGTCCTATATTATGTTGTGTATGATATATAATGAAAAATATCTATTCAACCTTCAGATTCAAAGGTCAGTAACAGTATGTAACATATAACATGTAACATACAATTTATCGAAGCAAATTGTGCTTGGTGTCAGAATTTAGGGACATTCCTGTACGTTATGGTATTTTTTTATTTAGTGATACTACCTATCCAACATGCTGATATTGACCTTGAATCAGAAGGTGCCTGGCCTGTGACCATTCATTTTCCTTCAGAAGTTTTCAAAGTGGGTTCAGGTCTGCAGATTGAGCCGGACATGAATGGGTCTGCATCTGCTGGTCTGTCATCCACACCTTTATTGACCTCGCTGAGGTCAGGAGCATTGTCCTGATAGATAAAAACAGTCCCCGGAGTTTTGAAACATTGTCAGAGATACCACTGAAATAGGTCTTCAAGAACATGAATGATCTTCCTGCAGTACTTTTTATGGACACTAGAGGGAGACAGGTTTCCAGTGATGAGGCACTTATACCATGTGCCCAGAACAGTGCATAACACAATCCAATATTTCCTTCAGATTGAGAAAAAAAGTAATAAACAATGCCATAATTAATTAATAATTAATCAGATTATTTATGTTCTGTCTGGTGGTTTTGGTATTCTGTCTCTCCCGCCCTTTCCCTCTGTCCCCTCTGCTATTCTCTCCTCTTGCCCTCTATGTCTGTCTAAACTATGGTGACATAGCTATTGTTCTTCATCACAGATGGTCTATTGTTCTCTACCAGTGTAAACAGAACACATATAAACCTTTACAACCTCACCTATATAAATAAATAAATAAATAGCAATAAAAAAACCCCCATAAATAAAGAATATGATATTAAGACAGAGATGTAATTCTGCTCTTCATCATCTGATATCTTCTTTGTAATGACAACAATCCTACCATTCATATTATTTTATTCTTTTTTTTGCCACTACGACCAATACAACTGCATTTTTATGTGTTCATAAGAAATATGATTTAATGTTGACTGTACTTACATTGATCAAGTGGAAAAGTCCACTGTCCAAAGTGAAGACAGCATGGAAGTCTCAAAGTCTGCAGTAACTAGAATGACCACTGGGAGCTGGTTCCAAAAGGGGATCACATCCCATAGACATTTGTATGGGTTTCTTCCAAAATATATGTATGTTTTTAACCAAGAGATTTGACAGAAATAAATATAAATTAAGTACAGTTTCTTCACATATTTGAAATTACAAAACTGTTTTATAAGTGCTGTACCTTTGTGCAGGTACTATAAATTGTAAACAGTTTCTCTTATAAACTAATTTAAATTAACCAGTGTGGGCTAAAACAAGAATGGTTTCTGATTTAAGGAAGCAGAAACTTTTGAAAACTTTTGAAATGTCTATCTGTCCATTAAATATTACATCTAATTTCTGTTAATATATCAGGCTGAACACACGCACACACACACACACACACACACACACACACACACACACACACACACACACACACACACACACACACACACACACACACACACACACACACTGTCTGTTGCTCTGTCTGTTGATATGTGTCATTGATCCCCCATTCATTCCTTAACCAGCCCAGCTGTCAGTCACTTCCATGTCACTGCATCTCCAACGGCTGCAGAGTGTCACAGTAAAGCTCAAGATGCCTCTCTGGGCACAGTTATGCAATTTGCCTCCTCACTGCTAAAAGTGATCATAGAATACAAAACACTGACCCTGAGTCAAGACTTGGCAGTAAATTAAGCCAAAAAAAAGGGGGAAAAAAGAAAAAAAAAGAAATGGAAGAGAGAAGAGAAACATGGGGTGGGGGGTGGGGTGGGGTCAAGAGGAATGAAGATGGAAAGAAGAAGTGAAGCATCACAGATCATGAGTCAGACTACGGAGATTTACTCTCAGATACACAGATTTAGGTTTTGATTAATGACAAAAATAGGAGCATATTGTTTAGCCCCCAGGGCAGACTCATACAGTAGAGAAGCTACGCTGGAGGAGACGGGCGGGTTAGCCACCAATGGAGACTGTAGGGGCCCAGGGGCAGAGGGGAGGGGGAGGCAACATTTCCTCTTTCAGGGATTATGAGGCTCAATCAGACCCTGGCAGATTATGTCTGACCAAAACAGACTCCAACGGGGAAGGAGATTAATAACTATTTTCAAATCGTTTTTTTTTGTGGTGAAAATAATGCGCTTTGTGATTAAGGGGGGAGAGCAACAGGCATCAAAGCTATGGTTCTGGAAGATAAATCCAATAACAGCACAAATCCTTTCAGATCCAATGGTGTCAATATGTTTGGGGGCTTGATGGTAATTACCCTGATTTCATTAATCCAAAACTCTTAGTAGAAATGTAAATATGCCTCTATGGTATAATTAGAAAACCTTAGCCAATCCAAGCACAGTGGATAACTATTGATATACAGATACATCTGTGAATTAAAATGACAACCACTGTTGGAGAATTAGTCTAAATCTACGATGGAAGAGTTTGTTGACACAGCATGGAGCATCAGTTGGTTAAAGAATAACAAATAATACTGGTCTACAAGTAAAATACTTCCAGAATAAAACTAATGAAATGTTCCCACGTGTGTTACTGATAAAGAAAAGTCAAGTTTTACATGATGGTTGGTTCAAGTTTACAAGATAAGTCTGGGGTTAAAATATAAAATTCTTAGAATGAATAAGAGAATATGTTTTAGTCCAAAGGAATATTGTTCTCACATCTACAAATCCATTGTATACATGTACATAAACCACCATATATGTGGAATAAGACACCATAATATATAATAAAAACATGAACTAACCAGCACTAAAGTTATTTGTTGTCTGATTTCTCTTATTAAAGTATGTAAGATTTAACACATTTAATGTCTGAAGGAGATACTTTCTAAAAGAACTGTAGCACAGTGTATTGAAATTGAATTCAGGCCTGAAAACATTATTGTTCACTGGAGCTTTTACTTAAATTATTATTTGCTTTAAAATGTTTTCATGTCTTGATTTTAATTGTCTTTTAATGCATCTTTATCATTTTAATTTTCTTCTATTTCTATTTTTGTGTAAAGCACCTTGAGTTGTCCTGTATATGAAATGTGCTATACAAATAAATTTGCCTGGCCTTGCCTTGAAATTAAATATAGATGCACGTCTTGTACCTCTCTACTAGACCTTTAAGTAATATCTTTATTTCATTCCTACATTGGTCTTCATTATTTGAGAAGGTTTGGTGAATGGAATAGACTGACATCTAATGCCAACAATAATTGGACACACAAACTTGTCAAGAACAATACAAATGGCACCAGGTTTGTCGAATTCATGTTGCTATGCTAAAATTAAATTAACCTCTGTGCTATTGAAAGTGTTCAGTGCTTGTCAGTGGTTCAGTGAGTGTGTGGAGTGAAGGTAAATGCTACACGATGACTGACACTCTGAAAGTACATTCCATTTCAGTGCTCAGTGCTTCAATTCACTGACGGTAGCCCTTTCATCCTATTAGCTCAAAATTCCTATAACTGGCTCTCTAAATGCATGTAGGCCCGTATCAGGGCTGGCCCCTGCTGGGAGGGCATATGGGCTGCTTTGTTGGCAGGAAGGGAGTGTGTGTGCAGGGTCCACCAATCACTGCCCTCGCCTGGGGAGTTAAACAAATTGATTGGCAGGCTAGTGGCGGCCAGTTCCAGACTCTGTGGTCCCTATTCATGTTGACACGGAGCTCAGAATGTGGAGCAGAGAGCCAGCTGAAAAGTCGGGCCTGAGGCCACTTTGAGGGAGTCATAAAGGGGGATTACAGCTTATTCTTTAGAAATACATTGTTCTGTTCACACAATAGAACCCCAAGTATATTTGTGACTTGACTGTTGCTTTGTGATGTTTGAAATTCAACGTTAAATGTTATATTTGCTTTTTGTGCACTTTCAAATTACAAACTGAAAAATGACTTTACACTTTTCTTACTCAATGGTTTTTAATTGTATTACATTTTTCTTCAAAATTCTGAACCAAAGGCCTCTCATCTTTGGAAATGACCAACTTCCATGCAATAAAAACAAACTTTCTGCTTGAAACTAAATTCTGAAATTGTGTTTTCAGATGTGACATAAAAGCTTTGAGTGCAGTCCTTGTCCACTGAGCAGAACAGTTAAAACACTACAGTACAAATGATGTTAAGTAAACAAAAAAAAGAAAAAGAAGAAGCAACAGTGATTCCATTATTTGAGGTCAAGTTTACATCTGAAAGTTCAAACTATCCAAAATCTGTTCCTTTCAATCCGTATTTGGACCCAGATAAAGAAAAAAACACATATTAACGTAGGACAGATGTGATGTGCTGGTGCTCTTGGTGGGATAGTGGGCGGCACGACGGCCTCTCAACATTGATTCAGCTTTTCTCCATGGTTTGTATGTTCTCCTCATGTACGCAGAAGCTCTCACCTGGTACTCTGCACCAACTTTTCATTTACTTTGTTTATTCTACGGCTCTCCAGAATGTTGCGACATCTCCCGTTCACTTTGAATTGACGTTCCCAGCATTCAGCGGGCATATTTTTTTTTATAACCGCCCGCTGCGCCATTAACGCCTGCTGCCAATGGCAACGAGTTTTGTCACTTCAGATTCACAGTATTATATCACTCCGCAGGTAGTTCGACCACTTTGAAAGTAAATATTCGCAACGTTGTAATGGCTATTTTATCCAATCTGTTAGAGTAGTAGCAGTAATAAGCTGTAATAACCCATAGATAACACACATATGTCATGTTGATGATACACATTTTCAGCGCTGCCAGTATTAATATGTTGATAGAGTTGCTGCTGCTGCTTCGTAACTATCACAAAAATCAATGCAAAATCGCATGTAGTATCTGATCTAACATGTTGTTAGTTAAAAGGAATGTAAAACAGGAAGTGGACATTCTCGTTTCCTTCTTGTAGACATCCAGGTATTAAGTGGCTGTTCTGTCCAATCAGAACTCTCTGTACCTCCAGCTCTTAAAGCCCAATTAACTAGAGTGGAAATCTTTATCCTGGATTAACATTTCTATTTAAACACTAAGGAAATAACTTTAATTTCCAATTATTTCATGCCGAATTATTTATAATTCGGCATATTTATAATTTTTTAATTATTTAAAAAAAAAATCATGTAAACGTAGCCAGTGATGGTTTTATGTATATATTCAACCATTTATATGGGTTAATCACAAGTAAATATGTTTTCGCCACCTACTAATTCCAGTCAGAAGTGTTTCCCAACCCGTGTGCCGTGGCACATACTGTAAGGGTGACGTGAGAAATCATCAGGTGTGCCATGGAAAATGATCCAATTTCATCTTATTGGTACTATAAGTGATTGGTATAATTATGGATCCATATAACAGCACACACCACTGATCCACTCAGAGCTGTGGAGGAAGATTTGTGTGTGTCTTTCTTCAATTCCTGCAAAAATATGAGCTTTGTGTTTACCTAAACAGGCCCAGGTTTCACACTGAATAAGTACAGCAAGAGTAAATTTGCATTATATGTCAATAAATATACTTTTTGTGACATTTTTGTTTGGTGGTGTGCCTCGTTATTTTTCTAAAATATGTGTTGTGGCTGAAAAAGGTTTGGAAACACTGATCTAGTATAAAAGACAGTCAGTAGGCCTTTGGTGGTTGGTGTATATGTCGTTAGCTGCGTTTCCATTACAGTTTTTCGCAAAACAATAGCGATATTCCTAAAATTTCAACAAGTATATTTGCGCTTTGCATGTGTTTCCATTGACAGTTGTTTTAGGCAGGAGCATCATAACTATGATGAAATATCATCCCACAAGATTTCACTGCTGTCACCTTCGGAGCTTCAGATTGGCCATCACCTTGTTAGCATTAGCACGAATGAATCGGCTAATTCTTTAGTCACTAGCAAACTCTTTAAAGGTACAAACATGTCAAACAGTCCAGCTGTCTCACATTATAAGGGTCTGTACATGTGGTCCCTACATTGTCAGGTCGAAATATTAAATGTAAATATGCTCAGCACTTAACAACAACAACAAATTATAAATGTATTATTATGTATTATTATGTAAATGTATTATGTATTATTATTATTTTTTACACAGTGCTTGTGCTTGACAGAGGATATATTTCTGTGTAAAAAACATAAAACAACCTAAATATTGAAAAACTAACAGATAATAACTTCACTATGCCTAGTGTAGGAATCACTCCAAGGTAGTTCTCGTGTTACACCAGCCAATGGTTGTTATGGTTACAGTGACTGCGCCTGTCATTTTCACTCCGAGAGAAAAGTGTTTCCGTTGCACTTTTGTGATACATTAGAATATCGAAATGTCTGAAAAACCACCTCATAAAAGCGTAAAAACTTTATATTGATATTTTAGTTTTGAAATTCAGGTGTTTCCATTACCAGTTTTTTATAGTGATATTTACATTTTGCGAATTTCCAAGAGTAATTAGACTGATGTTTGTAAAATGCCACTTTGGAGGCTTGAATTTTTTTTTACCCCAGTTGCAGATGATACCTTCTATATCATAACTATATCAGCCAGCACCTGCTAAATGGGCCTCTGCCAGCTCTTGGTGTTAAAACCTCAATAACCAAACACCTGTCTATACTTGTTTTGTTAGTGTGTTGCTCCAACATAGCAGTAATTACATCATTTAAAAATGTTACAGCTAGGGTCAGCATTTGGCCTTTCTCCATTGACCAAAAGAAGTCAAGTCTTACTACACGTCTGATGATGTCACCACGCTGGAATTGCATTGGTGACGAATCACAAGTGTGACAGAATGGTGCGTTATATGTCCACCTTGTCTAACTGTCAATGTTTATTTACTATTTATTTTTATTTCAGTTTCCCATGAATTGTATTATTTTTTATGAATAATAAAAAAAACAAAACAACAACAAGTAGTACCTGACACAACAAACCCCACCCCCTCACAAATATTTTACCTCTTATCATTATGAAAACACATTTTTGGTAACTGTGACCTTGACCTTTGACCTACAAGCAGTAAAATTTAATGGGATCTATTCTGGACCAAACCACACCATATCAGAATATTTAATGAAAATTGGTTTTGTAGTTTTTGCATAAAGCTGCATACAAACTGACCCCAAAACAATACCCCTTTCCCCTTCTGGTGGGGGCGGGTGTAAAAAAAAAAGCTGTAGGATGTTAATAGCATGATGTTATGAGGTGCCACATAATGCCCAATGTCATCATGTAAACTAGTGGGTGGATGACGTTCTCACTGCATGACGATCGGAGCTCAGGTGATTGAAGGCGATTTTAACCTTGCTGAGTTGTTTGACGGGGGTTGGTGTTCCTTTCCCACTGCCACCAAAAGTTGATTGTTAGTGGGTTTAAACAGTTTTTTTTGTCTGTGGGAAAGAGGTATAAGACATCCTTGTAATTTCTAAAAATTTGCATCTACGATTTGATTCCAGCTAGCTCCTAATTCTACTTTAAATTCAACTTTATAGCAAAGTATTTAGATTCTACCCCCAAAATATTTCTTGACCAAGAAAAGGACATATCAGAAAACTGAGGATTATTGTTGAAAGATGAGGCAATGGGTTAAAAAAAAAAAAAAAAAGTTTTAATGGCCAATGAAGTGGTACTCATGAAAAGTATCATGTTTCATGTTACTGAACACAGCATTTAAAATACAACATTGTTCGCCCTAGTTGTGTGATAGTGGTTGTAGGATGATCTGTTAATAATAAATCTTAAGTATTAATGTTGTATCCTGCGCCTGGAGCTCCTGTTCTTTTGAAAAACAGAAACAACCTGTTCATTCCAAGGCTCAGTGCTCAGACAGAATGGACAGATCAGCAATTAGCCAGGGCCAGTCAACCAGTGAGACACCAAAACATGGACAACAACTACAAATGACTGTCCAAGCACTACACACACACACACACACACACACACACACACACACACACACACACACACACACACACACACACACACACACACACACACACACAGATACACACACTAGGCCAGATGCTAAGCCTTAATCCCTGAGTGATTGTCGTGTTATTTCTATTATTTAACTTGTTTATGATGCTCTGTCATCCCTCTGCAGTTAGCATTCACGCAGCCAGCTTCATGAAGCGTGGCTTTTGACATTGACTGAATTGATTGTTTGTTCCCTTCTCTTTCATTTTTCTCCTTTTTTTTCTTCTTTTCTTTTTTACTTTCAGTGTGTCCTTTTGCCAACCTGAAAAAAGCAAGTGTTATGGAGCCCTTTGTTGTCTCTGCTGTATTGAAAAGCCTCTGGACTCCATCCAGCGGAGGAAGAAAAGGCCTCTTTCAGTTCAGAAAAAAAAAAAAAGTGCAGATTTCTTTTACTCAAATATGATCTCTGCTCACAAAATAGAACTGAAAGTCAGTGAATGAAAGCAAACTCAAAGACAAGCAGAGAGTGGATGAAAGAGGAAAGAGTATAGAAGGCTGCACATACAGAGGAATACAAACACACATACATAGACACACAATGATAAGCAGTGTTTGACCATTACCATGTGTGTATGAAGATGTACTTGCACAGAATGAAATTAATGCTAACTTGCATAAAATCCTGAAAACTTACCTCACAGCTACGAATGACTATTTCAGGGGTGTCCAACTTATTTTTGTTCAGTTCCACATTCAGCCCAATATGATCTAAAAAGGGCCAGACCAGTAAAATAATAACAGTGAAAGTAGTAAAATAACATCAACAACATGACATGTTTTCAGAAAAACAAGTGCAATTTTAACCATTTTCTGCCTCAGTCTATCAGTTTGTCATTTGGACATGTGCAGAATAATTTACATTTAGTAACAGGCAGAATATTTGTAAAATTACACATAGTTCTCTTCAGATATTTCAGTTTTTTGTAAAGTAATGGTTTGTAAATATAAAGATTTTCATATAATTTAACGTTTTTACATTCAACTCCACAGTTTTTCATTATTTATAAGTCTTGTCTCATTATCTGAACCCGCTTTATCATCACTAGGGTCATGGGGGCTTAATCCAGCTACAGTGGGTGAAGGCAGGGTACACCCTGTATGAGTCTCCAGTTCATCTCAGGGCTGAACATATATAGACAAACAATTACGCTCACATTCACACCTATGGGTAATTTAGATTAACCAATTAACCTATCAGTGCATGTCTTTATTCCTCCATCCAAAGACATTAGGATAGGTTAATTGGTTAACCTAAATTTTCCATAGATGTGAATGTGAGAATTTATTTGCATTTTTTCATTATTATTATTATTATTATTATTATTATTATTATTATTATTATTATTATTATTATTATTATTATTATTATTATTATTATTATTCATTTATTTTTTACATTTTTAAATTTTTTTAATTTAATTTTATTATTTCATTAGGTTTCTTATTTATATTTTGTAATCAAAACATTTTTCAGTCTTTCTTTAAAAAAAGACGTTTACCTTTTCCATTTATTTAAGTTTTAATTAAAATTTTTAAATTTTATTATTTATTTTATTTTAAATATTTTTTTAAATAAAAAAAAAAAAAAAAGGTATTTATTTATAATTTTAAAAAAAAACTCAGATGTGTTTATGTTCACTACTCAATGGGTACTTTACTTACAGGTGATTATTAGAAACTTGGTCCTCATAAGACATGGAAACGAGTATGCGTGTGTGTGTGTGTGTGTGTGTGTGTGTGTGTGTGTGTGTGTGTGTGTGTGTGTGTGTATACCAGAAAATTGTGGATCACCAGGGTTGTCTTTTATAGTGTAAATGGAGGGTTGACCAATAAAGGACAGAGTGGTGGACAGGTCTGTCCTCCCTGAGCCAAGCAGACACCTGACCACACACCATTTCAGAACGAGATGACGCACTGGGGTCGTCAGGTGGGTGTCCTCCCCCATGAGTGTTTCGTTGATGAAGCCCACTACACCCCCAGAGGACTCAACAGCAATATCTGTCAACATCTGGTGTAAAATGTTAAATAACTGTTCACCCATGTATCATTACATGTAAATAATTAGTGCTAAATGCAGTTTGTCATCTTTTTATGCTCATCAGATATGACTCATTTGGATGTTCTGGCGTTTTGGCTCTGTAGTTACCATGGAAACACTGTCATTTTCTACAACATCCAATGGGAATGGGTCAATCACAGTGGATGGAGACACTTGGTTTATGTTCAAAAAAAAAAAAAAGTTACCTTTTCTTTAGTTTTCTCTGTTTGTCTGTCTAACCTTCAACATTATTTATTTATACTTTTATTTTTTATAAATTATTATTTGTAGTTATACTGGGAAAAATGCAAAATAAAGAAGATTATATTACAATTAATGGTGATTTATTAAGAAATTAGAAAAGTCCTTTGTGAACTCCCACAAAAGTAAGACAGCACATGTTAAAATATGCAAATCAATCCAATATCAGTAAGTACATTTTTCCCAAACTGCTGGCTGTTTAAACTGAAAAGCTCTTTTGTCAATGGTTCTCTATAATTTGAGAGTCGTGCAGAATACTTCTAGGGATATATGGGACATGAAAGGTTCAATACATTAATGGAAATAGGAAGGATAAATGTAGTGGATGCACTTAAATCTAATGAATGTATCTCCATGCATTTAACAATTATTCACATCATGCATCATACAGTGATGACCAATTAATTAATCCTCATATGCAGTAATACAGTATATGTCACTGGGTGTTTTCAGATCCATCTGCTGAAAAGATAAACTTTCTTTTTCTTTTTTGCACTTTTAATGGTTCTATTACTAGACTGTTTAGTTATAACTTACTTTTTATAAAGGGTACCTGTGGTGAATTTTAGTTGGATCACATATAAATCTACCAATTTTGACAGGTAACTTACATTATAGCCTTTTGTCAAGTACATATAAGTTGCTTTTCCATCATTCAGACATGGTCAGTAACATGTTCCCACCTTCACAGACTGTTCCAGAACTGCTACTGATGCAGACTTACTGTAGCTGATCTGGGCTGCAGTGGTCTGGTCGCTGAGCAGACACCAGTCTAAGATGACACATTACCAGCTATTGTTGGGTCGAGTCCCTAGGACAAAGGTGGAGTGCAAAGCTCAAGGATGCACAGAGAACAAGTGCAAACACATGCTTTCCACTCAGTCTGACTCACTTACTTCTTTACTTTTTTTCTGCTCACCCACAGACAACGATGGTACATCACATCTGACTGGAATAGATGCTCCCCATAGGTTTGACTTCCACCCATAATTCACATAATAAAAACAGTACAGTGTGGTTTATTTATGATTTGGTTTTCTTTTTGTTAGTAACTGAATTTGGCTTGAGAGTATGGTGTTGACCAGCTTTATATGTAAAGTGTCATAAGATAATTTTTGATGCTACATAAATACTTTTTGATTGATTGGTTGATTGAGTTTATGCCTCTCTTGCTTATAAATAATGCATATGGCCAGTACAGTGACACTTTAACATGTCATTGGCCTCATAGTATAATTACTTAAGTTACATTTCTAGCCAAATTGTGATATTTGTATAAATGTCCTAACACTGCTGTTTAATTTTGCATAATTCACCAAGAAGGTTATGTTTTAGCCTGCGTTGATCTGTCTGTTTGTGTGAAAGATATATCAAAAAGTTATGGATGGATTTAGACGGCACAAGGAACATATGATTACATTTTGATGTTGATGGACCATTAGTTGCAGAACTGAAGGTGGAACGAATTGTTCATTTACATCAGGGGTTTCAAACATGTGGTCCGGGGGCCAAAACTGGTCCACCAACGGATCCCAATTTGGCTCCTTAGAAGAATTTGTTAAATGCAAAAAAGATATTAATAATTAAGGAAATTAAAATTATTTGCTATCAATTCAATATAAAATGGATCACACCATAATCATAATAAATAAATTATGAAAAATGCAAATTTTCATCCTTGTTTTAGTGTAAAAAAATGGACAAAATAAATAAATAAGACTAGCCTGTTACAAAAATTGTGGAAAACCTAAAACGTATGTGGAATTTTATCAATATTCTGAATGTTACTAAATATTGTGTGTATTTGTAAATCCACTGTTAACTTTAAGTTGTGATGCTCATGTATAAATGATAAATTAAAGTGCAACATTGTTAATATTGCGCTTTAATTTTCAGGTTGTTCATGTTATGTTCAAGTACAGGTCGTAGATATAAACATTTTCATTATGGAATTTTATCATTTTTGCTCAAAAACATAGAGAAAACTTTGGAGTTGACATAATTTATACATTTTTATCTTATTATTTCTATTATTTTACTGGTCCGGCCCACTTTATACCATATTAGGCTGAATGTGGCCCTCGAACTAAAATGAGTTTGACACCCCTGATAAATGAAGGTGGTGGTCTATGCTGTCAGAGTGCTTTTTTAGTTGGCTATGTCCTGATATATTAATGTATATCATGTAAAATACATGACTTAATATGAACACCAGTATTAAATAATGACTAAAACTAGAAAAGCAGTAGGAAAGATCAGTCCCAGACCAGCTCAGCTTTCAGTTCCATGAGTGCTGGTCTGTTCCAACCTAGTAAATGAAACACACGTAAACCCCCCTCCCCTCCACCCGTCACCACCAAAATTGTATGATTTGTTTCTTGTGTCAGTATCAACATTTTCCTGAAAATTTCAGCCAAATCTGTTAACTTTTGCAGTTATGTCGCTAACAGACGAACACATAAACGCCAGCAAAAAACATAACTACTGTTCCTTTGTGGAGTAATTACACTGGATAACGGTTGGATAATGTAGTTAATATTAATGTATGCTTTTAGTCAGGTGTTAATATAAACAGTATGAAATAAATGTTTACACATATACAGATTGTTCAGTAAGGGATATCAACTTTTATTGAGTCAGTATCCAGTAATTTGTAACCTTTTATAGATAATCCTTATCACTGTCGACTATTTTTATGATGGTTTATATCATGTTAGGAGGTGAACTAAAACAGAGGTAATGTTTGGAACATCTATTGTTTATCTGTTGATTTATTTTCCAGTTTGATGCAGGTTTCAGGTTTTTGTCTGCCCCTGGTGTGAATAACTCATCAATCACTGATATGGTGTATATCAGTCTTGTTAGCATTTGCACCGGAGCCCTTGAGGTGACTGGCCAAGTTACATAAGACAACTGAATGGCAGTCAAACATTTATATTAGATAAAGAAGCCCTTGAAAGCTATGAATCCACCTGTGCGCTGTTTGTCTTCGCTCCGAGGACTCCCACACGTTGTCCAATGGTGCTCAAACATACAAGTGTTGTCAAACACTGTAGGCAATGAGTGTTTGCAAATTGCACTTTAGTAGGTAGCATTTTTTATTTGCACATGAACATGTGCATGTATTTCTGAGGTAGTATTAAAACCACAGCTACCCTGAACCTCTGCTACTGTCCTTACACATTCTAACATACAATATACTGTAAACCCGAATGTTCAGGATAATTAAACATATTAAGTTGTGAATAGTACTACTAACTCAAATGTATTAAGGTGCTGTAACATGTTCTTCTTTTTAAGTACTTCCAATGATTTATTTTTTTTATTAAGGGGAACTATTGTGGATATAAGTGAACATAACTTAAAAACATAGATGAGGTACAACTTAGTGGAATTAAGTCATTAAATGCTGAGAATGATATTGTTCTGTTATTTCTATTCTTTTAAATGAGGATGATTGAAAAAAATAAACTTAACTGATGTAGTAAATGATGAAATATAATTTCCGAGCACTGCAAATAACCACCAATATCTATTACACAAAAACAATTGCAATCACAAGACATATTAATTTTACTCAGGGGCGGCTGTGGTTCAGTTGGTAGAGCAGGTCGTCCAATGACTGAAGGGTCAGTGGTTCGTGTCCCGGCTCTGTCTGTCCACATGTCCAAGTGTCCTTGAGCAAAGACACTGGACCCTGACTTAGTCTCCCAGTAGGACTGACAGAACCTTAGAAACCTCCTGGTGTATGAGTGTGTGTATGTGAGGCTAATGTGAAGCAGTTTGAGCACCATGAAGGTGGAAAAGCGCTATATAAGTGCAGTCCATTTATTCAGGCAAATGATCTGAATGTTTATTTATTCCAGTGGTTTGAAAACTCTCATTTTTAAGTCTTAAGAACTGAAAAGAATTGATTTGCCTTAATAGGAAACTATGAGTCAAATTAACTACACATATTTAAGTTGAGCTGAATGAAAACTTTTAATTCACCTGTTATCAGAAGGTTTATGTTGCATGTCATCTAAATTTAAAGTTTTGGAAAATTATATTTTTCTAATTCATCAACTTAATATAATTGAGGCAATCAATTGCATTACTCTTTTTGAATTCTACTAACCTATCCAGGTTTACAGTGTATAATGCTGTCATACTTACTGCACATACTCTGGATTTTTACAAAAGTATATTGTTACAAACAACTTTTAAATCCAGGACCTTATCCCTACCATGCTTTATTTATTAACCATGGCCTGTTCACTGTGCATGATCTAGTTTATTACATGCGTATACTCACTGAAGAAAAAAAAAAAGATGATAGATTATCTATTGGGTATGGAGGCAAGTTCTTCATCACCATGTATGGGTTTTGTGAAGTATTAGTATAAAGAGTGCAAACCTCCGCCAAGGCAGACCCCCCCAATGAAGAGAGGTCCACCAGGGAGGTTATGTTTGTTGTCTGTTTGTCTGTCTGTTAGTTAGCAAGGTAACTGAAAAAGTTATGGATGGATCTTGATGAAAATTTAAAATTTACATTGTGGTAAATGGAGAATACATTTCAAAGTGATCCACAATCTAGGATCTCTTCCGGATCATCACCAAAATCTAATTATTTGTTCCTTGTGACTCCCCCAACACATTGTGAAATTTTCATCAAGATCCATCCATAAGTTTTTGAGTTATCTTTCTAGCTAATAGACAGACAGACAAACAAACTCCTTGGCAGAGGTAATATTATTAATAGTATTATTTGTGTAGCACTTTTCAAAGCATCCAACATTGATCCATTATTCATTCACTCTCACATTCTCCCTGTGGTGGTGGTAAACTACATATGTATCCACAGACTGACAGAAGCCAGGCTGCCATCAGTGTGAGTGACACGAGAGGAAAAGAGGGTCAAGTGTTTTGCCCAAGGACACAACAGAGAGCCTAAGACATTGTGGGATTTTGAACCACCAACCTCCTGAGCTATGGAATATCAACACATATTTTTAATATTAGTTAGAATAAAAAAAAAATGCATGTTTTGAAGGTGTATATTAAAATGGTTCATTAGAAAGTTACAAAAATTTGATTTTTCATGTGATTTATCAGAAATGAAAATATAATTGTGAACATTTTCTTTCATTTCTACAATGAAATCCCTTTAAAATGAGCTTTGACCATGTGAAGTAGTGGTTGTAGTTATTCATTAGTATTTATTTTTATGATTTGTTTGATTGGTCAGGGGTTCACTTCCATTTCCTCCCCCTCATTAAAAGAGGAGTTTGGATGAACTAACATCTTTGATCACATTTTGTTTTTTGTTGCATCAATGGGCCTGAAGAATATTAATTTCTCATTACCAGCATTGGCTGCACTTTGTTAGCCTTAGAATGAAATGGGGATGCAATGAACCATCTGCTTTCAGTTCTTTTCTATTTAAGTGTGACTAACTCAGAGGACCTAGCCGCAGACCCTTAACAGAACTTTGAACTCAGTGGTTTGGGGGTCAGAACCTGGTCAGGACCCTATCAGGACAAAGGGGGGCCCTCAAAAACCAAATGACCAAGGGCAATTCAGTTCAATTCAGTTTTGTTTGTAGAGCCCTATGTAACAACGAAGTTACTGGTGTTAGTTGGATATAAACAAACAACAGTCAAATAAACAGCAGATGAAGGAAGTGGATTAATATTTAGGACATCTGTCCTTTGACTGTCCTTCTGAGCAAAGAAAAACTCCAAAAACCCAGCGAGAAAAGAGAAACCTCAGGGAAAACCACAGTGAAGGAGAGACCCACTGTCATGGGGGGACAGGCTCGAGCCGCTCCAGGACTAATGGGTGTCCATAGGATGGGGGTACATGAAGAGGTCCATCCAGACAGGTAAGGGTAGGGGAGGAGGTCTGGGGTCACAGATTAGGACAGGGGACAGATGAACACCTCAGATGCTGTCGTCATTGGCCCCAAGGTGTCTTCAACTGAGACAAGTGAGTCTTAAGCAGGAGCAGGGCCGTGCAGAGACCTTTGGTGGGGCAGGGGCTATTTCTTTTTTTTTTTTTTTTTTTTAAAAAGGGCACGTAAAGCTACTTTTTCAAACAAGTGAACTTTATTTAAAACTAAATTTTAATAACAACTCAATAGTGTGTGTGTGTGTGTGTGTTTGTGTGTGTGTGTGTGACATCATGAATCATGTCTGCAAGGTACTTACATGTAAAACGTTATTTTCCAAATGTATAATTTCACATATGGTAAATGGACTGCACCTATATAGTGCTCTTCCACCTTCATAGTGCTCAAAGCGCTTTACATTAGGGGTAAGATCTTAAGCCAAATTTCGGGCCGGGTTGGGACTAAAATGTTTAAAAATAAATACATGTTTATAAAAATGTATACTAAAATGATGTGTGGATACTAAACTAAGGAATACTTGTTATAAATTAAACAGATCAAACAGAGAAGGCACTGTTATCATAAGTCACCTACACACTACACAGTATTTATTTGCAAAGAATGCAAATAGGGCGACCCATGGAAGCTATTGCACGCTTATTAGGAGGGGGCCCAGGACAAAACATGTAAACTACAAAACATATACATACATACGTACATATATACATACATACTTACATACAAAACATAGATACATTATTACATACATACATCAATACAAAACATAGATAAGTACATGAATACATTCATGGATACATACTATAAATATGAAAACAGGAGATTATTTTTTAAATTGTTTTTAAACATGTGGAGGGAGTTGGCAGCTTTTAGACGAGGATCTATCTTATTCCAAATCTGTGGACCATGACACACCACACTGAGGCTGGTAGTTACAAGTCATCTTTTTTTTTTTAACCAATGATAATATATTTATTTCTTGTACCATGTGCATGTGACCTGGACGTGACTGGAATAAGCTCTGAGAGTTTTATGTTTATCTTGTTGATTACTCTGTATATAGTACACGTGTTATGGTAGGTGTTGAATTCAGGAAACTTCAGTAGTTTGTAACGTATGAAGAGTGGATTAGTGGGGGCATTGAAGTCAGACCATGAAATGATGCGTATGATTTTCTTTTGTAGGACTAATAGTTTTTTTTTGTGTGGCAGGGAAATGTATTACACCAAACAATATTACAGTAGTTTAAATGAGGTTCAAATAAGGTTTTATACAGAGTGACTAATGTTGCAGTAGGAAGAAAATGTCTAAGTTTAGCAAATAGACCGACATATTTTCATAATTTTCTAACGAGTGAGTCGATATGACACTTGGCGCGCTCATTCCTACAGCCCCAGCCCGGATCTGTTTTGATTCTGTTAACCCACTGTGACACGTGCCACTACCGAATGTCACAGCCCGATGCCAGTCCTTATCTGGCATGGGTGAGGAAAACAGGTGCGACTGTAACGCGGATCTGGCCCAGTGTACAAGCGGATCCGGCCCAGAAACAGATTCTGTCTAGAAACTGACTGTGGCACGTGTCACTTCTGACTTTCACAGCCCAATGTCGACCCATATCTGGCACGGGGGCATAAAACAGGTGCGACTGTAACAGCATACAAGTGGATCCGGCCCGGAATCAGATGCTCTCTGGGGAGTCCTCCTAAATAAAATATGAAGTTTCGGGTTTGCTTCGGGCTCAGGCCTGCAAATCAAGTTCATTGGTCGGACACAGGGTGGGTTGGGCTTTGCGGGCCTGGGTCGGGTCGGGCTGGATTTTTTAGGCCCGATGTTGCCTCTACTTTACATTAGCCTCACATCCATCCATTCACACACACACTCATACACCAGTAGGTTTCTAAGGTGCTGTCAGTCCTCCTGGGAGACTAAGTCAGGGTTCAGTGTCTTGCCCAAGGACACTTTGACACATGGACACTTCGACATGAACCTCCAACGTTTCAGTTATTGGATGACCCGTTCTACCAACAGATCAAGGACACATTTTGGACAACTTTGCTGTTGGAACTCATTTATTTTTAAAAATAAAAAAAAGCCAAAAACAGTCCCTCTCAAAAGGTCACTTTGGACGGCAATCAGCAAAAGGACAGGTACCTCTGCACATGCCTGATCACAGGCTTATTAACCTGATCCACCCATCTCTTTAAAGGAGTTTTTAACACTGCTCTACAATATATATATATATATATATATATATATATATATATATATATATATATATATATATATATATATATATATATAAAGTATCTGCTTCAGACATTAAATGTGCAAAATCTTACATACTTTAATAAGATGAATCAGAAAACAAATGACAAAAGTGCCGGTCATTTAAAAGTAATACTTTAATTATCCCACCCCCCAAAGTGTGGTTCCTTTTATTTTTTAATTAATTAATCTTTTTATTTGTCTGTTTGTGTGTTTGTTTGTTTTTCAGCAACTATACACAAAACTACTGATATAGTTAAAACTGAATAAAATGTTTGTGAGGTTTGGAGTTTGTTGTACCTGGCACCACTTATTAAAAGCTAAACTTACGCTTAAAAATATTAATATTGTATTATTGTATTGTTTAATTTCCTGTTTCTCTAGAGATAAATATTTAGCTGAGCTACAAGTGTGTTGATCATTCACATTTTAACCTCCTTCAATGTTAAAATGTGTAAATAACATACACACTCCATTAGCTTTAGTTGTCAGT
Organism: Siphamia tubifer; assembly: GCA_020466265.1. Classification (NCBI taxonomy): domain Eukaryota; kingdom Metazoa; phylum Chordata; class Actinopteri; order Kurtiformes; family Apogonidae; genus Siphamia; species Siphamia tubifer. The sequence continues at coordinate 30,258,287 of CM035799.1, forward strand.
ACAATAAAACATATTAAAAGCAATGTTTCTTTTTAGTGCGACATTGTGTAAGTTGATGTAAACCATTGAATTTACTCCTGAAAATCATGTGGAGTCCAGTCAAATAAATCAGATAATACACGTTTCTGAAAAGTGGGAATGTCACCCAAGGAAACACATTTGGATACATTCCATGAATTAATTTTAGGTGCCTGAACAAAAGCAAAACAGTACAAAAGGATGAGTTCCAGAGGGGAGAACATTTCCATTTTGACTGAATAAAGTACTTACATCTTGTTCAACATGTTTGCTCTCAGCTTTTTGAATCCTGGAGTTCTTTAGTTTTACCTTTGTCTAGGAGGCAGACATCCTCTTTATGTTTAAGAGTAGGAAGAACACTTTCCTTTTTGATCAGTTTAATAGTTAGGGTGGCTCAGGCTGCTCTTAGTTATACTGATATAAGCTTAGACTGCTGCCCAGAAAAATACATGTGAGTGACTTCACTTCTTCCCTGGAGTCTTTGTTCTTTATGTCCTCACAGATTTTATTTTATTTTATTTTTAGTTTATGTTTTTCAGTCATATATTCACTTCAATACCTGTATACAATTTAACTGAAAAAGGCTCAGGCAGAAGCAAAGTTTATTGGACCTACTATGCATCTCAAGTGACGCAATTCATGATATCAAATGGGTAGAGAAAAAAGAACCTAAAAATACACACACACATATATATATATATATATATATATATATATATATATATATATATATATATATATATATATATATATATATATATATATATGTATACACATACATACGTACTCATGCACATACATGACCCCCCTCAATTACAGCCATAAATCCTAAATAAAAATGCACATGATTTCTTGAACATAACAAAGGAAGTACATTGCTTTAGTTTGAGATCAGCACTGTTCCACGGCTGAACCCCCTTAAATGAAATGCATCTTCTTTTAAATTCTTTTGGTAACACAAATTTGCATCTCTCAACTCATATTTACTCTCAGACCATTTGAAGAACTTCTGCACACCATCTGGTAGTGTTTTATTATTTACTTTAAACATGATCATGATCATTTTCCTTGGATTATCTCAGGACTTGCTGCTTTTGTCCAACTTCTATTGTTATTATTCATTCATTATTGTGTTTACATGCATTTAGAGAAATTCTAATTGTTATGAAATTTTTTCTAATTCTCCTTATGTGTGACAATTCTGAGAGGCATAAGGAAAGAAGAAAGAAGAATTAGTTAATTCATTAATTAATTAGGAGGGTTGGAGTTTATAAGTTTTACTTCTTTCCACTCCTTTTTGAGTGCAAAAAAGACACAATGTTGACCACGTTCATGTTATGTGCTCGAGATAAAATTGAACTGAACTGAAGAAGAAGAATAAAAGAAAAAGAAAAATTAAAATGATTGCCCTAGTCCAACTAAAATAAAAGTTTTAAAAGCCATGTATTCACCTTAGACAGACTGTAATCTAATGGAAGTGAAGTTTTCAAACTTGATTTGAATGCAATTCTAATCGAATTTCTCCACACAAATATCATGTGCATGCATGTTGTAAAAATATTCAGCTGTAAAGTTTACAAGAATTTACGCCATTTTCATGAATTTACTGTTACTTATTTGTCATCAAACACTGAAACGTCTACTTCAACAAAGTCTATGGTGTGTTATGAGCCACCTGATGAACCTGACTCCTTTGTTACACTGAAAAACACATGTATCACAACAGGTACAATTTCTAATTACACTAGTCTACAAGTAAAATGCTTCAGGAAAATGTGAAATTCTTAAAATTATCAAGAAAATAGTTTTTAGTCCAAAGGAATATTGATCTCAGATCTACTTTAAAACACTGTCTGCACATTATGATCCGTTCACTTTACAGGTTCTTTCTAGTGGAATATTTACTAATTCATTGTATACATGTACATAAACCACCATATATGTGGAATAACACACCATCATATATATCAAAAAACATGACTTAACCAGCGCTTTTGTCATTTGTTTTCTGATTCATCAATATTTAGTACATTTAATGTCTGAAGCAAATACTTTCTAAAAATTGTTTAGCAGTGTTAGTTTGTTTAAATGTAGAGTTAGCAGATGTTAGCATTAAGCTTACAGTTGCCTCATCAGCACTTCTTAAGTGAGCTAATGTGGCTATGTGTCTTTACCTTCAGTGTGTATGTTACATAATTTAGAGAAGAAAAAAACCAAACATATTTTTCTGAAAAGTTCAACAGAGTGACGTTAACTTGATCTCCTTTACAGCTGAATGAGCAAGAAAAAAACGTATACAAAATACAGCATATGTTGAATAATACAACAAATACTACAGTCTGGCAACATTTAATACTAAATTCCAAACCAGCAGAACAGTTCAACATTACTAACTTCCATGACCAACTGTTATGGAAGTCTGACTAACTGTATTTGTACAACCATTGATCAAATACAATAGATGCCAATGGATTTAAAGCTGTGTGTTACAGTAAACCAACAGGTGAGTGGTGGACAGACAGTGTTAATAGCTATATGAGGTGTTATCAGCCTTTTTTATGGCCACACTGAGCTGGTTAATAATTGACACGGTTTCATACTGTGTCGGCAGAAACATATGTGGAATAGATGAAGCTGAGCAGTAGCTTTGAACCTTCATGAAGATGGTCCTTTAGGTTCATGGCAAGCCAAATGTAAATACTGATAATGAATTCAGGTTTACTGGCATAATGCCAGAGTCTTGATCAACCCTGTATTATCAATATTATTTATTGCATTTGTTATTATTCCTCCCGTTCTATATGTCTTTTCAATTCAAAATAGTAAATTAATTTCCTCTTGGGATCAATAAAGTAAATCTGATTCTGATTTTAAAAGTATGATCTATGACATATATAACCACTTGAAGCCTTGTGTGGTCCAAGGATGTGGCTTTAAGGACAAAATCTTGGCAGAAAAATGTGTCATTCCTTATACAGTAGACACCACATTTTTTTCTTTTACTCAATGAAAATCAGCAAGAAGTTTGGTAATGCTCTTAGTTTTATTTTCATACACCCAACCAGTTCTTATTCCCACTAATTTGAATGATTCTTATTAGAAAAAAATGTTTGTTGTTGTCGTCAATAATTATCACAATAAATCAATATTTCATCAAAGTTTAAACACTTTATTTTCCTGAGTGTGAGTTGTAGAAACCAGTCAATTATGTACAGTTTAAAATACTTATTCATGATTACAGCAAGAAGGTCCTGGGTTCAATTCCAACACCAGTGGGGGTGGAAGCTTTCTGTATGGAGTTTACATGTTCTTGTTATGTCTGCGTGGGTTCTCCGCCAAGTACTCCAGCTTCTCTGACCTTCCAAAGACATGCACTCATAGGTTAAATGATTACTCTGAAATTGTCCATAGGTGTGAATGTAACAATGTTTGTTTGTCTCTATATGTTCAGTTCTGTGATGAACTGGTGACGTATCCAGGGTGAACCCCACCTTTGCTGTTCAGTGGCTGGGATAGTCTCCATGTGACCCCTGTGACCCTAGTGAGGATAAAGTGAGTTCAGAAAATGGATGGATGGTTACAATGTGGCAATTTCATACATCTAGAAACAGAACATAAATAACATTACAAAGACTTCCTCTGTCCATTGTTGCTGTGAGTGTGAGATTTGTCATATTTGACAGCAGTACCTGTTAGATGTGTTTGTTAGAATGCTGTAGCTTTACATGTGCTCACAAAACTGTTCCAGAATCAGACACGTACTTTTCAGTTATACCAAAATGATGGTTAAAAACTGATGTCATACAGTCATTGTTTTTTTTCTTTCCTTGTAAGGGTTAATTCTCTCCTCTACTTTGTCTCATACGAGTGTTTATAGGGTTAGTTATGCATGGTTTACTATTAGCATCATACACCTGTGCTGACAATGGGACACTGAATGTAAGGCTGTGTGTGAATGCTTACATTGGATTCATTTCAGCCTTCACTGAAGACTAAATGGCCTGCACTTATATAGCACTTTCCCACCTTCATGGTGCTCAAAGCGCTTCACATTAGCCTCACATTCACCCATTCACACACACACACACACTCATACACCAGTAGGTTTCTAAGGTTTTAATAGACCTACTGGGAGACTAAGTCAGGGTTCAGTGTCTTGCCCAAGGACACTTCGACATGTGGACAGCCAGAGCTGGGACACGAATCTCCAACCTTTCAGTCATCTGAGCCACAGCCCACCCACCCCAAGGGTCCGTAGAGAAGTTTCACAAAAGCCATATTTGCCCCAAATATTGAAGTGAATTTGACCAAGGAACAAAGAGGGAATGTTGAGCTGCAGTTTGTAAAACATTTTGCCCCATTTCTATTTCCTAAATATATTTGTAATTTCAAATTGTCCATATCTAACATGTCTAATTACCAGCCAAGCCATAAACCACTTGGAATGTTTCCTCAACAGCTCCTTGAGTTTTAATGCCACACCATCAAAGCCCCTGCTGCTGCAAAATGTAAAAACTTATTACATAATGAAGCAAAATGTATTACAAAATGTGTTTGGGCAGTTTATTACAAAATGCGGCAGTTTGTTATAAAATGAAATGAAAAACTTATTACAATTTGGACGTTTATTATAAAATGCACTGTTATTACAAAACAAGGAATCTGATGTTGTTTATCCTGAACAAACTCAACATGCAGTCCTCCACTGCATCTGTGAGCCAGTTCTTCACAATGATTTTCATAACTCAAGGATCACAACAATATTTGGTCATATTTCATTGTAAAGGTCATGTTGTTGCTTCAGTATTGAACTTTGCTCTGAATTAATGTAATATGATAACACCATTGTGCTAAGAGTGAAAGTCAGGGGCCCTCTAGGGTCTCAGAGGAGTGTTACTTGACCCCATTTGTACAATCATTATTTTATAACTCTCTGAGGAAGCCAGACAACGCTGAAGCTTTGAATGGTCAATTGAGGGAAAATAAGTGACATGTCTTAGTAGTTCAATAAAGCAACAATATTAAGAGTGAGTCAACACTTTACTCTGATGCATTTGTGAATTAAGATGGATTTGGAGCCGTTTGAATGGAACAAAAATGTAATAAATCCCTAATAGACTTGTCTTACTTACAAGCAACAAACACAAACTTTACTGTTTTTCACAGCTGATATTGTAATTGAAAAAAAATAAAATAAATGTAAATATTCTGATTTGTAATGGATGCCTTCTTAGTGTCTGTGTTTATTATTATATGTATCTATCATTATTATTAGTATTATCAGGATTATTTACATTGTTTCCTGTTCAGACAAAACCAAATGTCTCCTTTGAAAATAGTCTGTTATAAGTTTAAGAACTTATGCAGGCATAAATATTAGCTGATAGTATTATGGACATGGAGGAAGTGTAGGTGGAGATAGGATGGTGGTAATTTGTATAGAGGCAGATGCTAGTCATGGCCTTCATTAATGAAACTCCACTTTTCATGACCTCTTGTTAACAAAGACACCTCCCCCTTCAGGTCACTTCAGTCACCTACTCCATCACTCCAGGTTTTATGTTGTGTATGAGTGTTGTCTACACTCCATCGTTAAACTACTACGTCAATTTGAGGGAACAAGGCGTTTCCATGAGAGGCCGAAGCCAAATGTCCTTCTGTACGTGTACAGGTTAGTCAACCTTGTGAACCATGTGTAAGTTGTTAATGTATTGTGTGAATAACTTACAATTTAATTCAATTCAATTCAATTTTATTTATAAAGCCCTGATCACAACAAAGTAATCTCACATGGTTTTAGAAAAACACAATCAAATACAGAGATATATGAAAAGTCCCAAGCATCCCCAGTCCTTAGACCCTCCTTCTCGGCAAGAAAAAACTTCAAAACCCAGTGGGAAAAAGAAGAAATCTTGAGGAGAACCACATTGAAGGAGAGATTCACTCCCATGGACGGACAGGCTATAGATGAAGGAATGAAATTTACAGTTTACAGCAGTGGGATTTATAATTGTCATCACTTTTGGACAAATCAGACCCCAGACCCTCCATCCTCCTCTCATTATTCATCTATTGTTTGTTGTTTTCCAATCATGTATTACTGAATATAATACGGTATTGATATTTACCATATTGGAGTTGTTATTGACAATTTGCAATTTTGCACATTGTGACATAGAAACTGAAGAGTTTTAAAAATATTGGATATATAAGAAGTGAATATGAGAGAAAATTAAAACAGTCACAGTTTTACCAAGAATCAGTCTTTCTCCAATTACCTATTTTTTTCTTTTATATTTGTAAAAGTGTATTACATAGGGTTTTATGTTGAGTAATTTATTCTTCACTTGCAAATAGATTTCTAATGAAGCCATAGAGGACACTGGTATTTTTCCCACCAGTGGTTGATATTGGACCATTTGTCAGCTTTGTCCTTCTTTAAAATTCCATTCAAATCTATTAATCAATTGATTCCAGATTGTCAACAGCTGGTAAAAACATCAAGTGATGAACAAACAAAACACACTTAAATGATTGAATAAAATTCAAAGTGTATTATCTATAAACTATATAATAATAATAATAATAATAATAATAATAATAATAATAATAATAATAATAATAATAATAATAATAATAATAATTATAATTATTATTATTATTATTATTATTATTATTATTATTATTATTATTATTATTATTATTATTATTATTAGACTTAATTAAAACCATTTGTTCTCCACATTTGTAACATAACAATGAATGAAACGTATATATGTACTAATATATATTTATTTGTTTTGTATTTTTCAACCTAATTTTAAATGTCCATCTCTGTCTTCCAGATGTTATATACTCTACAAGGTTCAGAAAGACAAGCAGGTGCAGTCTTTTAGCTCTGGTCTAGCTCTATGTCTTCTCACAGTATTGTGTAGGACCTTTGTGTCCACTCTGAATGATGGGCCTCTCAGCCTCTATGCACAAACAGATACATACATCCGCAAACTAGCCACTATATTATTTTTACTACAATAGTACTTAAAGACCCATTCCATAATAACTGTCCTGCCTTGCTTTCCTTGAGTTTAAATAGAAACCTGCTTTTTGAGGTGGCTCAAGTGCCTCTTACTTCAGAGTGTTAAGAGTAAACATGCCATCCCTCAAGATCTCTGCAGTCACTAATCACCCTCTGCAGCATAATATGCTCTTTAATGAAAGGTGCTACATTCAAAGAAGTGATCAGTGAAGAAGCAAAACGCTTCATAGCAACGAGTTGCACAATATGTTTATTATTTTTAATACAACAATGTGTAATAATCAAGGATATTGAAAGGTATGTTATTATCATTGTTTGCTTTTTCAAATTTTGAAAAGGTAATGTGATTTATGTGTGTTCATCCAAACTGTAATTTAGACAATTCATCATTATTATCATCATGGCTTAAATTTTACTCGTTAAAAGTCACATTTTATACATATCTGCATGTGAACTGAGCAATTGATGAAGGAGCTGATAGATATTAAAAATCTGATTGGAACTGCTGGTTTGGATAATAATTCCTACAAACGTTTATAATGATCTTTTTTTATATTTCTATGCTGATGTGGGTGACATTTAAAACATAATACAAAGTACATTTGTTATTATGTTAACCTTATTGTTGCTCAGGTCATTAGGCTTTACACTGCCAAGCAGGCTGAGTTGATGCAAAAACACTTACTAAAGTGTAGAATTGACATATAACCCCTGGCCTTTTGTGACAGACTGTTTCAAGTTGAAGTCTGTAGAACACTGAATCAACAGCACCGTTGTCCTTTTAATCATAGAATTAGTACGATCAGACAAAGAGAAAACAGACAGCAGCAGCACACACATGTGACTCCAAACAAGATTGATTTTTAGTTAATGTACAACTGATGGTTCAGCACAGAGTCAACAATGAAGTGCATTCATTACAATGTCCGAAGCACAGCTTATTATCAACATGAGGAATGTAAATGTGTCAGCTTTGAACCACAAATATATCAGGTTGATATCGTTCAGTAGTCTATTCAGCCTTCAGTGACAGATGACACAAAGAACGTGACTGCTGTGACGTTGTGTTATCCTGTTAATGCAAACTAATAATATAACAAGAAATATAAATAAATATGTAAGACAATACTGTGAAACATACAAACACATTTCTATTTAGGATTACATTGGTTTAATTCATAAAACATTTATTTTTATTTCACTACTTCTCATATAATACTGGAGTGTACATCCTACTTCATATAGGAATATAGATGGCACTATGCCATATAATAAGATTAGTTTAGTGCTCTATACATCCACATGACCACCATCTGATAGCAGATGTTTGCAGAAAATTTCTTTACAGCAGAATTGAAAAGTAATTTATTAGAAATGAGGCTATTCAGCTGATGGTAGGAGTTGTTATCTAGAATTACCTCGCTTATTAGTCAATTTAATTACTGTTAATTTAATGCTTTAATTAATTTATGAAACCGTATTCTATTTTTATTTGTAAATATAAACCAGCAAATCAACTCATTTCCTACACTGGTGTAGTTTCTCATCTCCAAAATTTTCCAAGCTGTACATCTCCAGTCATGGCAAAAGGTTTTATCCATCACATATAGTTTGGTTTTGCAAGCTTTGCTACTTTACATTGTTTGGTTGTGTTTCTTTTATTATTAACAATAGGTATTTTATAAGTTTAGTTAAGTATCAATTTGTGTCACTGCCCAAAATGTTGGCCATGGCTGTATATGTCATGTTGTTGTTATTATTATTATTATTATTATTATTATTATTATTATTATTATTATTATTATTATTATTATTATTATTATTATTATTATTATTATTATTATTATTATTATTATTATTATTATTATTATTATTTTATTTTATTTTATTTTATTTTTTTTTAAACATACATCTGCATTTTGGTGAAAAATCTGAGTCTAAATCTAGAAATCTAACACATTACAACCAAGTAAGTGTCAAAATCACAATAAAGAGGCACAGCTAAACAAGATCAGCTGAAATAATGAGCTAAACCACAAAAGAGTTCAACCCTTGTACTGTTTTCTTGACCTGAGAAATACATCGCTTGGAACAACACAGGCGATGAGCACAATGTTGAGAGGCCGTACTGGTCAAGTGGAACCATTAAATGTCAGACCCTTTGTGTTCAGAGTAACTGCACACATTAGAAACCTTGCCCATAAAAAGGAGAATAGTACACCTGAAAACAAAAAAACCTGCATGCATTGATTACTGCTGCAATGCACTGTGCTTAACAGTGGCCTTTAGGACTTTAGACCATCATGACGATATAATTACATATAACAGTGGGGATATAGAACAGGAAAGGGCACGCACCATTATTCAACCAAATGACTATTATTTTTAAAGCAAATAAACTATATAGCATGGGTCACCAATGCTGTTGGATGAGGGATACATTTAAAACCTGCAGCCGATCGGCCTCTGAGGACCCAGACTGGTGACCCCTCATATAGGCAGTAACTGGATATACTTTACATCAGGGGTCTCAAACATGCAGCCCAAATGTTACCTGTTTGTTAATGTCTTGTAAAGGTTCATACGAGTGTAAATGTCAAATTAGATTATTTGAAACCAACAGGTGCAGTGTTTACAACTGTTTCTTTGTTTATTTGTAAAGAAGATATACAAACACTGCACCTGTTGGTTAAAAATAATCTAATTTTACATGTATCTTTGGAAGACACTAGTATGAACCTTTACAAGACATTAACAAATAGGTAACAAATGGTTAATACATAATGAACAACCCATTTATAAATGGTTAATACATAGTGAATTGTGTGTAGGTATTATAAAGTGTTACCCATAAAATAATATTCACCAAAAAATTATTTAGTAGCACTAAATTATTCACAGTAATATAATTCATACAAATGTATAACGCATATTAATATCTTTTTACAAGTTCCTTTATGTAGCTTAATTGTTAATCCTCCCCTTGTCACTATGGAGAAAAAAAAGTGTCTGCCAAGTGCATAAATATATAATAATGATAATGTAGAGAGGGCTGCACAGTAGTGCAGTGGTTAGAATGATCAACTCACAGCAATAAACACAGCTGTCCTGAACAACATGGCTATTGTCTGTAAATATGTGTGACTGAACTGAAACAATTTTCACACCTTTTTCACTCAATATTAAAGCTGTAATGTTGGACAAAAATGTTAAGCCATTTCTTTGCTGCTTTCTTTTCATGTAGCGAAATTGTCAAGTAATTAACTTTGTATTTTTGTTTTTTGTGGGAATCAAAATATGTTGAATATGTTTTCAGCTGTTTGTCATTCACATGAATCAGATAATATTTACATAAAGCTGACTTTTCCCTCACATTTATCACATAGAGTCAGGCCTCCCTTCTTATCTTTGCAGCTCAGTCAACATTAAAATGATCCATCACCAGGACTGATTCAAACTCAGTTGCAGACTGTCACTCAAGCAGGTTTTGCATCTGCAGAGTACATATAAAAAATAAAATAAAAAATGAAATTGGGTTTGTTATTAGACTTCACTCTTAATAGGCCAAATCACAGACACTAAAAAAAAAAATCCCAGTATCCTCCAAGACCAAAACACTTAGTGACGGTGGTGAGGAAAAACTATCTTTTAAAGGAGAGAATGGTTGTCTATGGTTGTCTGCCTTAGGAACTCCTTTTTTGGAGACATTTTGCATCAGAGGTCGAGTTTCGTCCTGCTTAAGTGATGTGTTTGATGCTGGTTCTTTTGTCAGCACAGTGTCATAATTTGACTATTTGTGGTTCACAAGACAGGGGTATTGGACAAGAGAGAGAGAGAGAGAGAGAGAGAGAGAGTGAGAGAGTGAGAGAGAGAGAGAGTAGGGTGGGGTGGGGTGGGGGTTTATGAAGATGAGACCTGAAGGCTCTGTTTGCTCACCCAGCAGTTACTGATAAGGTAAGGCAGTGGCTCTCAAATCCAGTCCTCAGGCCCCACTGTCCTGCATGTTTTAGATGTCACCCTTCTCCAACACATTCAAATAATCAGCTGGTCTTCAAGCTCTGCTGTTGACTGATAATGAGCCATTTCTTGGATTCAGGTGTGTTGTAGCAGGGTGACATCTAAAATATGTAGGGCAGTGGGGCCTAAGGACTGGATGTGAGGACCACTGAGGTGAGGTGAGGTGAGGTGAGGTGAGGTGAGGTGAGGTGAGGTAAGGTAAGGTAATTTAAGGTAATTTAAGGTAAGGTAAGGTAAGGTAAAGTACTTTATTTGTTTATTATTTACACTCCACAACAAAATTTGTCCTCTGCATTTAACCCAACCTTGGTGCCATTGGGCCACCTGTAAAGAGCAGTGGGCAACCATGGGCGTCTCTCCCATCTCCAGCTGTAGAGCCAAGCTAATGGTCAGAGTCACCTGGCTGGAGGATTTGACCCTAACAAACATATTTTTGAGTGATGGGGGAAACACAAGCACCCGGAGGAAACCCATCCAGACATGGGGAAAGAAACATGCAAACTCCACATGGAAAGGCTTGCACAGCCCCGGAATCAAACCCGGGTCTTATTACTGTGAAGCAAGAGCGCTAACCACTCAGCCACTGTGCTGCCAATGATGAGGCTTGGCTACATGAAAGTGATAAAATCCAAAAGGAGAGCAAGCCTAGACTTTGTTGCAATGTTGCTCAGAAGGTGTTGAAAAACTAAAGGGAGGGAAAAGTTAAAGTACAGATGAGACATTCCAGAGATTGGGGGCCCAGATACACTGAAAAAGTTACTAGCCGCATTGTCAACCCCTATTGTATTTAACTCTGACAAGCCACACTAGTTAAAAAAAAAAAAAAAAGATGTAAAAACAGTATATCCCAAAGTGTCAAATGATTCAAATCTTTTTTTTAGTGGAGAAGAAAACTATTGTGCTATTGGCTGCTTAAAACAACATGAGCAATTAGGAAACAAAATCTGATTAAGGCAGAGGGACAACCCTTGACTGGCCCTGTCCAAATGGTGCAGAGGTAACAATAAAGTCCAGGGGTAGCAGTAGGAGTGCAGCTCACACATGTGTCATCACAGGACAGTATAGTGAGACCACTGGATGTGATCAGGTCAGTGAGTTCAGAGCCCGTGGGAAAAAGCTGTTTCCCAGTCTATTGGTTCTGTCTACCTGATGAAAGTAGAGTTGATGTCTAGGATGTGTGGGGTCTTTTGGATGTGACAGGAATAAATGCCAATCAGGGGCAAGGGAGGAGCCACAAGCTCTGTTTAAATGGGAGTTTTTATTCCTGTTTAATTCCACTTGAAGATGACCATGTAAATACACAATTCCAGTTGAATTGGCTCAGTTGGTATTGCAGGTCGTCCAATGACCAAAGGGTTGGCGGTTTGTGTCCCACCTCTGGCTGCCCACATGTCAAAGTGTCCTTGGGCAAGGCACTGAACCCTAAGTTGCTCCCAGTAGGGTCCAGGTGGGAAATCCTAAAGAGTTGGTGAGAATGCCCCTTGCATTATGGCGGTGAATAGTACACACCATGTACTCCCCACACTGGGAAGTGGTGAAGTCCAGGTGTATGGCACTGTAAAGTAGGAGCCGCGAGCCACCTTCACCCCATGACCCCTTCTTGGCTGATCCAGAGTCGGTAGCAGCGCAACGTTGTGAAAGAAAATAAAAAGAAAAAAAAGGAGGGATCCCCCCCCCTCTGTTTTTTAATAAAGTGCACCCTGGACTTGTCCATACCAGAATCATTCTTACTAAGTCACCTGAAAAAACACTGAAAGACCATTATTACATTTCAGTTTAATCCAAGAACTGATTAAGAGCAATCAAAGTAAACTAAAACTCCTTCCTCTCTCTAAACTTCTTTCTGTAGCTGTTGGAATTAAAGAAGAATATTCTTGAGGAAAAGATAATTCCAAAGGCGTTACAGTTTGTCCAGTTCAAGTAGTTTACATTAAATGGAGAGTGAAGGATAATACCAGTACCTCAGAGTTACTTGTCCTGTTTGACTCCACCAATGTCCACCTAGAGACAATGTCCACCTAGTGTCCACATCAATTATGTTTCAGTATCAAGTACAGAGCCACACTTACACACACACACACACACACACACACACACACACACGTGTCATTTAAGAAAGACATAATGCATCATGTTAGGTTCTTCTGAATATCATAAATCTGTCATTTAAAACCTGCTGCTCTTCATTGTATTGACTTAACAAACACAATGAATTAATTTCCATATTTAGATATTCAGAAAGGCTTTCTTTGTCAACTCAAAGCAGCTCCTCAATCTTGCACATGTGCCTTGTTTTTCTCAACAATGGTGGTGAACATCTCCGTAGGGTGACGTTGTAGTTCAAATAATCACATTTGAAAGAATCGCCAACTCTTCTTTCATTTACTTACTTCATTTCATTTGCAGAATTTTGCATCTAAAATCTGTGTTTTTTGACTATTATCAATAAAATGGTGTTTATCCACAGTAGTTTGCAAAAGTATGTCACAATAGTAGGTATTTGCCAGTGAGTAAAGCATGGCAGCTGTAGGTCTGTAAGAAAGCAGATGATCCTGTTGGCAGTCTATTGTCATATGCAAACACCTACACATTTACTGTCTTGTCTGAACAGACAAAGCACATCAGGGAACAGACAAGCAGGAGGTCTGTCCGTCCATTTTCACTCTTCTCTTTCTTTTCTCTGCTCTCAGACAGAGAAAGAAAAGTGGGGTTTCACTCTCACAGGCTCGTCTCAGCCAGACCAAAACACACTGCAGCAGAAAAACACCCACTAACACTCCCAACCATAGCTAATGTGACAGCCCAGGCTGCTATTCTTCCATTTACTTCCACACACATACAAGCACACTTCCATGAATACATAAGCACTCAGAAATGCACGCACACACACACACACACACACACACACACACACACACACACACACACACACACACACACACACACACACACACTGGTTTCCATGCCTCATGAGGACCAAGTTTGTAATCAAGTAGCCATTGGGTTGTGAGTGTAAACATCGTCTTGTTTAGAAAATTTATCGAAAAAAATAAAAATAAAAATAATTTTATATATATATATATATATATATATATATATATATACAATTATCTAAAAATAAAATAAATAAATAATAAAAAAAGGAATAAATTAAATAAATAATGATATTTAAAAAAATATAAATAAAAAAGGAAAAAATTAATAATTTAAAAAATACATATAAGTAAACACATCTTCAAACCTTTGAAAAATACATATTTTGCTTTGCAGCTGTTTCCCCCATGCTTTGTGAGGATTTCAGGAAAACTTTTTTTTATGTATTTATAGGGTAGAACGTGACCCTATAAATACATTAATTTGTTTTACTACTGGGGAACTTTATTTATATTTAACCCTCGTGGGGACTTGAATTTTGGTCCCCATAGTGTCAGAGGTCCCCACGGTGTGACTGTCACATATTAATGTCCCCATAAAGATAGGAATACAAGCACACACACACACACACACACACACACACACACAGACCCCTGTGGCACTCAAAGCCTTTTGACCACATGCTTTCACTCAACTTGATAATGTGACAAGAAGGTGATGGGAATCCCTCCCACACTGCTACTATTTACTACAACACTGCGGCTTGGCTTTAGCCCACAATACAAATATACAATGTGTGAAGGCTTTTCTAAATGACTTCATCTATATTATGCAGACTTACAGGATCATGTGTATATGTGGAAAAGGTTGCAACTTCTTGATCCGACATCTTTTTTTTATTTATTTATTTTTTAGATGCACATCAGTGATACGGATGAGACAGTAAAACCACACAATGTTAAGTAGTTGATTGATTTGTCTCCAAGGCAGGACATGAACAGATACTGGACTAATGCTGGCTCTGATAGGACTGTACATGATAGGACATTACTTCTCATACACCTTTACAGTTGTTCATTACAGATGCCTACAAGTCTAATTGTAATTGTAGTTTATAGATGAAAATAAAACCAAAAGAATGAACTAAATATATTTGTGAGCACTTTAAAAAAATCTAACACAGTTGTTGTTGTTAAATAGTCCAGACAGAGTGTTTTTACTGTGACTGATCTTAAAACTCATAATAAGCTGCAGTGAAGAAAAGACTATAAATCGCTCCAGATTTTAGGTCACACCAGCAAAAAAAAAAAAGGATAATAAAGAAGGATATATAAGTCACACTGGAATATAACTTGTAATTTTGGAGGGAAATTTCTTTGCTAAAATCCAACACCAAGAACAGACATTTCATCTTGAAAGGTAATTTAAAATAAAAATAGAATAGACAATAAGAGGCTGAATAGATGTACGGTATGCTAACGTAACATATTCAGCTAACGTTATATGATGCATAAACAATGGACTCGTTATGCCCGGTATGTTAATGTAACATATTAACAGTTATTCAAAAAACTACATGTTCATGCTCGAGAGCATCCTCTTGTGGTTGTCAGTGTTAAAATAACATACAAACTTATTTAATAATGTGTTAATAATTTCACATGTAAGTCATTCCAGAGGATAAGTCACACCAACAGCCAAACTATGACAAAAACTGTAACTTATAGCCGGAAAAATACGGTATATACACTGTCCGTCCCAAAAAAAAAAAAGTTGCACATGCAGTATTTGACTGCACCATCTTTGGTTTTGATTACAGGAGAAATTTACTTTGACTTATTTGCCACATAATGGTTATGTAGCATCACAATAAGGTTTATCTTTTTTTTCACCCATAGTTGCATTTATATTTGATCTGCTTTTTTCTCTTTTTTTTGATGTGCTTTCTTTTCTTTTTGGTTGTATATACATGCTCTGACTGAGTAATACAAAGGGGTAGGACTAGATAAGTTTTGTTAACTTCATCCTACATCCTTTTGAACAAGGTATAGTTATCTAGGATGATAAAGAGGTGTTGCTTTTAATTTCTGCTTAAATACTTTATATGTTTTACTTATTTTGTTTTACCTGTTCAAATAATCAAATAAATGAAATGAAATGAAATTATTGATGATGATGATGATGATGATGGAGAATCAGACTGCTGCATCAACTCTTCATCATCCCAAATGTAAACATGACAGCATATTATTGTAGATATTTTAATCTAAATTCCTTTGATTGGACCATATGTCAACACAAATAATGCTTTCCTGCCTCACACACTTGTTAGTTCTCACTTCCATTTGTTGCAAGTTGCATGATCTGCCACACTCTCAACATGAGTCCTTCCTTTGTGTCATATACTGTAGTATTATCCCCTATCATCGATATAAGATGAGATGAGATGAGATAAGATAAGATAAGATTATATATATATATATATATATATATATATATATATATATATATATGGTACAATTTCTTATCTCAATTATACCATTTTGTCTCATAATTTTGACTTTAAAAAATCTCTCTTTTTTTTTTTTACTATTTTTTTTACTTTTTTTCATTGCATATATGATGACTTTTTACCTCAATTGCGACTTATTTCCCCAATGTTTCTATCATTTCCTGTCAATACCCCCAAAACTGAGTACTTTGACCTGATCAACGGACTTTTAAAGGCTTTATTTTTGGATACTTTTCAAATTTTCAGATTTTTCCTGGTTAAATAAGTTTTATTTTATCCATGGTAAAAATGGAGTTTTACTATTTTACTTAAAAGAATTTTTTTTCCCTTTTACTTCAGTAAATGAGTTGAATTAGTACTTGTACTTTTACTAGAATATTTATCCACAAAAGTAGCTGTACTTCTTAAGTACAGAATGTGAGTACTTTTACCACCTATGGGCATCAGTACAGTCCATCAGCAGCACTGTACAGTATGGTAAAATTTGAGGAATGAAGTAAACTATTCAATGTAATAAACATATAACACACAAAAACATGCAGTATTCAATGAGCAATTGTAGCCCCTGAGTTTGAAGTTGCTATTATTAAACACTCTGACCAACCTATCTGCATGTTATGTACTGAATGTTTTCATTGAGTTGTCCCTTTATTTGACTTTATTCAGCAGTTTGTAACATGGGCGTCTGTGAAAGCTGAACATCATGTCTGTGTGACAGAGCACTAGATGCCCTTGCAATCTGCTCTCCAAGTCCAAATGCTCATTACAGCTCCATCTATGACTGCAGCCATATTGAAGCTGTGTAAATTGAATGTTCCAAGGTTGACCTTTGCTGACCTGACCTTAACCTGTTTCTCTGACCACGAGCTTCAAACCGTCCACAACAGTCCATTCTCTCTGCTGGCTGAAGAAAAGCCAGGATCCCCATTCACAGCACCGTGGACTATGAGAAAGGATAGCATAGGCCAGGTCACCCACGCTCTTTGTCGGAGCTGTAGCTAATGAAACAACTCCACAAATGCAAACAAAACCACACCAACTACCACTGAGAGGGAGGAGCCTGAGAATGTGATGAATTCACACAATGGAGTTAAAGAGCTATACAAAGAAATTCCTCTTTAATCACAATGTTGCCTTAACTTTGTCAATGACACTTCATTGATTGTTGATATGTTCACTTAGTTAACATGTGATCTGTTGATTTGAAGTGAAATGCAGCAGCCGTTGGCAAATAATAACGATAGGAGAAAATCCAGATAAATTAAACGAGTAATATGACATAATGTGACGAATGCGTCTGTTTTGTTCAATTGTAGAAACTAGAGACTAAACAAAAGTATTCAATCCTCTTCTGAGAAACACTAATCTAGTAATCTTAGACACTCGCAGCAGGTTGGGTTTTGGGTACATGTAATCCTTTAGACTGTGTCCCTGTGTTTTTAGTGTTTCTGGGTGAGAGTAATGAAAACTTATAGCTCATTTCTTATGGTAAATTGTAAATGGACTGAGCTTATATAGCACATTTTATACACTCATGGTGCCCATAGCACTTTGCCATTCCTCAGCACCCATTCACACACCAGTAAGTGCTGCTACCATACACTGGAGCAGCCCAAGGACACTTCGACATGTGGGTAGACAGAGCCACGATTCAAACTGTCCAACCTTTGATCATTGGACGACCCACTCTATCAACTGAGAGGGCTGTGGCTCAAGAGATTGGTCGTCCAATAACCAGAATGGTTGTTTGGTTAAAAGCCAGGATAGTTTTCTAATAGGATAATAAGGCCATAATGAGGTTTCCATTGAAATGCATCATATACCCACTGATTCAACAGACAACCAGCATTTGAAGACTAAATGGGCACCCATACTTCAAGAGGTAGAGCGGGTTGGAGGTTCAAATCCTGCTCTGTTTCTAGTCATGTCCCCCTCATTTCCTCCAGCGCTGTTCCTCACACTGGTTTATGAATGTGTATGAAAGCTTGGTGATGGTCGGAGGGGCTGTAGGTGCATGGCAGCCATGCTTCTGCCAGTGTGTCCCAGGGTAAATGTGGTTAGATATGTGGTTTACCACCACCAGAGTGAATGTGAGAGTGAATGAATAATGGATCTACTGTACGCACTTTAAAAATGCATTAGTACTATATAAATCTAATCCATTATTATCCTTATTATTAATAATAAGTGGGAATGTTTATTTATTTTATTAGTTAAAAACAAGGGCCACAACGACCCCTTTTTTATGTCCTCTTCTCTCTTTCTTTTTTGATTTCTTTTCCTTTTTTTTCAAACTGCCCACGAACGGACAATTCCCGACAAAATAAATTGGACACAGAGTGTGAAGTAATTTTGTGTACTGTACTGTATCTGACATATGAGTTTAATGACAATTATGATTTAATGATAACCCACCACAATTACCTTGTGAAAGACATGGTAGGTTTAATTATGTATTTATTTATTATTAATTTACTTACTTTTACTACTTAAGGAACTCTTTGCTGGCACCACACCTTGTGGACTGACACCAGCGAAACCACCTCTTGATCAACACCAACAAGACCAAGGAGGTGGTTGTGGATTGTTCAGCGCCCCCACCCATCCCCTTCACCAGTGAACATCCAGGGAAAGGACATAGACATGGTAACATCTTATAAGTGCCTGAGTGTTCACCTCAACAATAAACTGGGCTGGACCCATAACACTAATGCACTTCATAAAAAAAGGACAAAGCAGGTGCTATCTGTTCAGGAGGCTGAGGTCACTTTGGGGTGAGGGGGCACTCCTGAGGACCTTGTCTCTGTTGTGGTGTCTGCCATATTCTATGGTGCGGTCTGCTGGGGGAGCAGCATCACAACAGCTGACAGGAAGACGCTGGAATAACTGATAAAGAAGACCAGCTCCATCCTGGGATGTCCTGTGGAACCTGTGGAGGAGGAGGGTGTCCTCCATCACATCCTCTGAAACACACACTGACTGTGCTAAGGAGTTCCTTCAGTGACAGGATGAGACCCTCCAAGTGTTTAAAAGACACGTCTACAGCTGTCAGAAATTGCTCCTAATAAACTATGCAATAAACCATCTGATAATAGTGCAATGGTAAATAGACTGTACACATACAGCACATTTTATACACCACTTGGTGCCCAAAACACTTTACATTTCCTCACATTCACTTATTCACACACACTCATACACCAGTAGACAGCTGCTGCCTGACCCTACTGGGAGCAACTTAGGGTACAGTGTCTTGCCCAAGGACACTTTGACATGTTGACAGCCAGAGACCCTTCGATCATTGGACGACCCGCTCTACCAACTGAGCCACAGCCACCCTGAATAAACTGCAATAATTTATAGTAATGTGTATAATGTGTATACATTTATATTTAAATGAACAAAAACCTGTATGTTGTACATATATGTGGAGAACTCTTTACAGGTGCCCCTTGATATTGAGTAAGGTGGAAGTCACATGACCTACAACAGTAGTACCCTTCCTTTATAAAATATATAACTTACTTGTCATTATTATTTATTTATTTGTTTTTGTTTTTGTTTTCTGTCTTCTCCCGTCCTTGTTTTCCCAAATATATTTGACTGTAACCCTATGGTTGGGTGTATGGGTGGGTACTAGGTGGGTTCTGGGTATGGAGCGAGCCTTGGCTACTGTGTGGGTAGATAGACGTGTATGTAGACGCTGTACTGACTGCTACTGTCGATTGGAGTGATGTGCCTACGCGGCCGCCATCTTGGGGCAGTACCGCTCGCTCCTACAGTGCATTATGGCTGTGGAGGAATGACATGTTTTCACTATAAAAATGGTCATAAATCAATACATTTTCAACATATGTTGTCAATTAGAAATGTCAGACATGGAGGACAGACAGCGAGAGTTAACTAGGACGAAAGAAACCCAGAAATTATATTGTTGATATTGTATGTGATTATTATTCCTATACATTTTTATCTAATCTGATCTAATCTAATCTAATCTAATCTAATCCAATCCAATCCAATCCAATCTAATCTAATCTAATCTAATCTAATCTAATCTAATCTAATCTAATCTAATCTAATCTAATCTAATCTAATCTAATCTAATCTAATCTAATCTAATCTAATCTAACCTAACCTAACCTATTCTAATCTAATCTAATCTAATCTAATCTAATCTAATCTAATCTAATCTAATCTAATCTAATCAATACAATACAATACAATACAATACAATATAATATAATATAATATAATATAATATAATATAATATAATATAATATAATATAATATAATATAATATAATATAATATAATATAATATAATATAATATAATATAATATAATATAATATAATATAATATAATCTTAAATTGAGGATTTACTGGATAAAAATAACACTTTTTCTATTGTCCAGTTAATTTATGTGGTTTCAGTTTAGGATAATGTACCATTTCAGAATTGCCTTTGCAGTCACTGGACTGTGCATTAGGTGTTGGTTAATGTAATGGTACATACCAAGTCACATGAAATAGATTTGTATTCTATGCATGCTTCCCCATTTTTTATTTTTTTTATGAAAGTGTTGATGTCTCCTAACCCTGTTTTTGTCTTTGAGGACAGGGGGTCTTCCAAGAGCTGCTCCACATTGAAGATGTATTACCTTACCCCTGTGACAGTTGGCTCTTTCTCACACAGGAGGAAAATATTTAGGTTTAATCAACTGTGTAACCTGGGCCCCAGACTATGAACCTAGCAACGGAATACTTGTGCACAGTGAACTCAACCATCAAAACACTGAGGATACATTACAAGAGAGAATGTTTGTGTGTGATGCAGGTGAACTCAAGAATGAAGAAAATATGAATGGATAAGAGTAAGAGTAGGAGGCTTCAATGAATACTTTGATTAACACTCAGCTCATTTACATGCAAACAACATAACATTGCTCGAACAATTTTTTTTAGAAATGATCTGTTTTAGACATTAACCCTTTGATACATGGGCGTAAAACTGTGTATGGACGCTATGGACATGTCCATACCAATGTTTGTATGTTTTTAAGATGCCCATACTAAGTTTTGAATAGGAAATTACATGACAGTTGGGTAATTATATTTTATAAGGTGACACTGAAAAGACTTTAATTTCCTCCAAAAATCAAAGTGCAATTTATATATGGATTAATTCTGGTTGTGCTTAGTGACTGGGAATTTTGACTTTTTATCTAATAATTTTGACTTTTTATCTAATAAGTTTGACTTTTTATCTAATAATTTTGACTTTTTATCTCATGATTTTGACTTTTTTCCTCATAATTCTACCTTTTTTCCTCATAATTTAGAATTTTTTCTCATAATTTTGCCTTTTTTTCTTATAATTTTGACTTTTTATCTAATAATTTTGACTTTTTATCTTATAATTTTGATTTTTTATCTTATAATTTTGACTTTTTATCTTATAATTTTGACTTTTCATCTCATAATTTTGACTTTTTATCTTATAATATTGACTTTTTATCTTATAATTTTGACTTTTTATCTCATAATCTTGACTTTTTATGGTCACACATAAAAAAATAAAATAAAATAAAAATCTAGCTGAGGGGGGGACCAAATTAAATTGCATAGGTTTGGGGTTATTTTAATTTAATGTGATTCACTTAACTAGATGTTTTTATGTGTGACTTATTGAAGAAATGTTTTACTTTTTTCAGTCTGTCAACAGTGCAGGCGTGTTTTCCTTGGGGCTGTGATGAAGTGTGAAAAGAGCAAAGACTGCTGTTGCGTTTCCCTCTGATTAGGAAGCTGAGACTTCCACTGACTGGAGTTAAGAATGCAATAATCTGCTAGCCTCATATTGACTTACTGATAATTGGTCTGTGGGCTTAATGAGCTTAGCTGTCATGAGTAGCATCGATAAGTCTGGACTGAGGGGGTGTTTAAGCTCTCCCCTCTGTCAATATGGAAGCTCACACCGCAGATAGACTTGTCCAAAGCACAGAACACAGCTAATTAATCTGAGCAGATTGTAGCAACGAGCCTCAAAGACATTGACAAAAGATGGTTTTGGTTTATATGCATCTGCTGATTGTTACAGATTCACAAAAGTTTTCCTACATTTTTACGATTATTTAATTCTAGATTAGATTATGTCAAAGCATCATGTTTTATGCAACATGCTCCTTAGGTCAAACTAAAAACATTTATAGTTTATTGCACAAAATAAAATGATGCTTCAACTAAAATCTTCTTCAAATAACATGTAGTATTTTTGTGCATTAAAAACATGTATAGTGTAATAAGACATTAACTCTTCAACTCCTGAGACTTTCGCAGTTCCACAGTAAAAAAAAAAAACACAAAGAAAATCAAAGAATAAAATAAGCAATAAAATAAGCAAAAACTAAGAAATATTTACACAATGGGATAGAGCACCTCTATGCCATCATTTAACAAAGGCTTTAAATCAATGGTAATTTGGTAATTATATAAAAACACTATAAATCTCTTTGTTTAGTTTTTTTTCTCCTTCACTGTTCTTGCTATATTTCTATCTGTATTGTTAAGTATCATGTATTAGCTTTTGAATATATCTATTTTTCAGTCTTTCTTTCTTTCATTGTATATGTGAAGTTTCAATAAGGTGGACACAAAAAGCTTCAGCTTCAGCCCAAATCCTTTTCGGTCTGTTTTTACCTATTTTATATCTGCTTCTGTTACCAGCTGTTCTGTATTGTTTTTGACCAAAATGAATAAATGCAAAAAAAAAATAAAAAAAAATAAAAAAAAATATATATATATATATATATATATATATATATATATATATATATATATATATATATATATATATATAAAAATTATACAAAAATATATATATAACATGAAAAATTGCAATAAAAAATAAATCAAGTTAATTTAAAAAGAAAAAAAAACAAAATAACTACTATTGTAATTTATTTTTCTAAATCAGTTGGTTTTTTTTTTTTTGCTGCTCTTCCGTACATCAGTTCCAGAAACAAAACTAAAATAAATACATTCTGAATATTTAAACCAGACCATGTATTCAGAATGTGTTGATGCATCAGGGGTTAAAGGGTTAAATAAATGAATACAGCAGCATGGTAGCTGAGCTGTTAGCGCTCTTGCTTCACAGTAAGAAGGCCTGGGTTTGATTCCCAGACCGTGCAGCCTTTCTGTGTGGAGTTTGCATGTTTCTCTCCCCGTGTATAGATGGGTTTCCTCCATCACCCAAAAACTTATTTGTTAGGGTCAAATCCTCCAGTCACATGATTCTGACCATTAGCCTGGCTCTACAGCTGGAGATGCTCCTTTTCTCAGGTGCCTCAGCAGCATGAAGGATGGGTTAAATGCAGAGGATACATTTCATTGTACAGTGTATAATGACAAATAAAGTACTTTACCTTTATATTAGTGGTGTAAACAGCAGTTTCTTACTGTAACATGCTTTTGTTACATAAGCCTACATCTGTGAATATATGAATATATTTAGAAAAGAATAGAATAGAATAGAATGCCTTTATTGTCATCGCAGAGTGCCATGAAATTTCGAGCTTGCTCCATAAAGTGCACACACATATAAAGAATAAAAGTATAAAAGTGTATAAAAAGGTATATGCAATATCTACAATAAAAAAAAAACAAAAACAAAGAAAACCATTACACAATACAGTATACAAACATGACGAACATAACAATGTAAAGTGACCAGTGGTGGTGCAATAGTGGGGTTTCCCCTAGTGCCAGAGAATGTACTCAGTGCATGTTAGCATTTAGGATGGTGACTGCTTTGGGAAAGAAGCTGGTGATTATGGACCTATAACAGGTTGAACAGATGGGAGCTGGGGTGGATGGTGTCCTTAATGATGTTTTTTTCCCTGTTCAGACATCTACTGTTGTAGACGTCTGTTAAAGAAGTCAGAGGGATGCTGATGATTTTTTTGTGCAGTGTTGGTCACCCTCTGCAGCTTCTTCTTGTCAGCTACTGTGCAGCCTGTGTGCCACACTTTGTCTGTATAAATGCATATAGCACAGTATCACCAGGTCCTTGGTTGCTCTAATTTTATATTTTAACCCAGTAAAGCCCATGTCATTAAACCATTGACAGAAAATTCCAGTTCTTTGAAAAACCCCAAAACATTTTTTAATACCACTATCATGTGTGATTTTAAATTTTGTATCATATTTGATACGTCAGGTCTCAATGTTGAAACATGATTTTTTTAAACAAACAAAAACATAATAAAACACAAACATTTCAAACAAATTGGCAAACTCCTCCCTCCTGACAGTCTTATAGTGTCACTGGAAAAGCCTGTGGTGAATGGATTCCTCCCCCTGGTGGGTTATCCATCTATTGCATGTATCTAATTGGATACATCAGGTTTTTAAAGACAACAAAAATAACACAATGATCATGTAGAGGGTATCAAAATGTATGTATCAGATATGATACATTCAGCATTAGAGGGTTAATTAACATATACTCCAAGCCAAATTGACAGGAAACAAAGTATTACACCAATTTAATAACACAACACTTCCCACAATAACATACATTTTAAAACACAACACAGAATGGCTATATGCATGATCCATTTATAGTTTTACTGTGAAAGTATGACATTTTAAAAAGGGACATCTGAGTGGTGAAATGATTAGCACTTAGGTGTGAATATGAGAGTTAGCAGTTTCCTGTCTGCAGTGATATATCACCTGCTGGTAGCTGGGGTCGGCTCCAGAACTCCCTGCCCCCTTCTTGAGGAATAAAAAGTTTGGGCAATGAACTCTGAACTCCCAGCCCACCCATCCCCTGACCCTCCGTCAGATATTGTCTCCAGATTACTTACCTTGGGACACTTCGGTTTGCCTTTAGGGACACTGTACTTACTACCACGTAAGTGTGATGTTGTTTAGAACTTTAGAAGAGGTCTAAAAATAACACTGTGTGTAATAACATTTTTGTGTCCATAGTTTGGCTGAATCAAAATTGAGCTAAAATTAATTTTAAATATTTTTTTCTAATTCTAAACCTTTCTATCTCATTTTCTTATTTTGTTTGTATGATGATAATAAAGTCTATCTATCTATCTATCTATCTATCTATCTATCTATCTATCTATCTATCTATCTATCTATCTATCTATCTATCTATCTATCTATCTATCTATCTATCTATCTATCTATCTATCTATCTATCTATCTATCTATCTATCTATCTATCTATCTATCTATCTATCTATCTATCTATCTATCTAACTACTACTACTGTCTACATGTTAACTTTCATTTCTTTGACTGTGAACAGATTGGTCCAGCAGTCACCCCTTGGTCCTCTATCTGTCACTAGAAGATCCTTTACATCCACAGAGAGTCAAAGAAGACTCAATAGCTTAGTATATGTCCATCCATCTATCACTGTGTCTGTGAACAGACCAGTGTGTGTGTGTGTGTGTGTGTGTGTGTGTGTGTGTCTCATGCCTCTGCATCCACTCTGCAGTCAAGTAGAAGTCAACATGCTGACAGGGAGCGTGCTGGAGACCCCATCACTCTTAAAAGAGCTACTGGCCGCTTCCAACCTGAAAGATACAATATGACCCCATGGGCCCTGGCTGCCCACCACTTAACCCTCCCCTTCCTTTCCCTTCCCACCCACCCACATACAACAACACCACCAGTTTTGCTATACGTACTCACTCTCTCACACACACACACACGCAGACAAACAATTGCACACACACTCACCATGACCTGACCATGTGGTCTCAAGCCAACCTCCAGCCAGGCCCCAACCTTTACCCTCCTTTTTCTGTCTCCCTTCCTGACCTCCAAGCCCCCCCCCCCCCCCCCCCCCCCCACCCCCCTCCCCCCTCATCATAAACCAGGAGAATCAGAGCCCATTGATCATTGCTGACACATCAGTAATTGAGCAGGGATAGATAAGGGCCATCGGACGGGGCACACAGGGTCCTGACACCTTTGAAAAGCCACGGACAAACACACAATGTCACCACACAACGCTCGTTCGCCCACCGTGCTCATTCTGATTTCCTCATTCCTTCTCTTGCTGCTGTGCTTCCAGGCGGACATGCCTTTGGGCCCATGTCCAACTAAATATAAGCATATACACAGCCAAGGTCTTTGCATTCTTTATTTCAGTAGACTTATACATTATTATGTTAAATAAGTAGTACTCTATTTACTACAGTTCAAAAATATAGGCTGTGGAATTTAAAGTGCATCTGTTTTATCTATTCTTATCATCTTGCTGAATAACAACTTTTATTTTTATTTGTCTCAGGTTAATTATTTTTGCATGTATTCATCTCGTTACATGCTTTTTGTTTTTTGGAAGCTGTTCACTTGTTCACTTTGTTTTTCTTTACTTATTTTCTTTCAATTTATTTTCTATATGTGTCATTATATCATCCACTCAGATACAAAGTTAGTATTTAGAAAGTAAAAGGAACTCATGCTCACAAAAATGGATACTTAAGTAAAGTACATATGTCCACAATGTAACTTCTGATTTTATTTTTATTTTAATACTTTTTGACTTTAATAAATGGAATGGTTCAATTATTGTTCGTGTATTTTAACCCATAAACACACAAATAGCCACTGGAGACCAGCACCATTTACTGATCTAAAATATGTAATACCTATTGATCCACTAACAATACATGTAAATAAATGGTGTAAAATTCAGTTTGTCATCTTAACATGGTCACCATATTTGACCCATTTAGTTCAGAGGCTCCACCTACTTTATACTCGGTTATTGATATGTTTGTTTAAAATTGCACTATTTTTTCACTTTTCTCTGTTTTTTTTTTTTATTTAATGACCTTTGAACTTACTCATGTACATCAACACATCACTCACATGGAAAAAAAAACAATAAATACAGAGGATAATATTAGAATAAATATAGATAAATCACTTAAAAAAGGTTAAATAAAAAGAGAAATTTGTTTGAGAACTTCCATCAAAATAGTTTGTTTGAAAAATAAAAATAACAATAGTTAATTCCATATCATATACATTTATGTTCATTCATCCATTTCTTCTTCTATCCATCCATTTTCTTTTCTAAGTGGAAAATGTTTCAATCAACATTTTTTTATGGAGTTACAAAAATATCCACTCAGTTAGAAAACATGTTTAAACTTTGAACCAAAGACATGTGTATTTAAAACACAATATCAGGACACTATGAAATAAAACATTTTAATGCAAATTTTCTTTAAGAAGACTGTTAATTATAGTCTAATAACAACAAGTAATTGATTTACACATAAACATGTTAGTGCAGATCAGGTATTAAGAACAGACCAGTTACAGTCATGATATAAACTGACTGATATGGAACTAAAAAAACAAAACCCATGAATATACAAGAGAACAACTGTACAATAACTGTCCACTGTAGTGACCAGGATGCATCAAACAATTAATTTACCAAAGAATTAAATCAATATACTAATTATTTATCCCTCAGATATAGTTATTTTTCAAAGTTATTCAAGTTATTTATCAAAAACATAATATCTCTCCTGAGTCTTCTGAAGCATTTGAGGCCCAAAAGTAAGAAAAGCGATGAAAGAACCAGGAATAGAAAAAAAAAAAAAAAAAAAGAAGCAACACGTTGTTAGCAGGACATACAAGCGTGATAAATTTCCGTTCGTCTTTTGTCACTGAATACGTCTGGGCCCATATGCTGGACCACAGAGCTATGTGAAAGCAGTGTTTAAAAAGCCAGGCCTACCACATTAAAGCCTATAACAATCTGTGTTCATGGTAAGTTATCACTCTCAATTAATCACCTCTCACAATGGGATTTCTGATGTGTTCAAGCCCCCTGAAAGCTGCAGGTCAGGCTGAGGGCAGACTGACTTTCAGTTCTCCCATTCTCCATCCCCTTTCACTTTATCACATCTCTCTACTACTGCCAACTGAAGCGCCTTTTACATTTTTCTTATTCCTGAAGTGCTCAAAAAGAATGAGAGAGTTAAACAGCGCACAGTCAAAAAACAAACAGAGAGAAAAAGATGTGGATGTGGAGATGTGGGGCTTTATACAGAGCTGGGCCCCTGTACTGTGAGCAGTTGACTGACGTACTGACTGGCCGGCTGAGAGCCTTTTTGCTACTTCAAACCCCTCCCTGGTCATTCCATTTGGGCTGTGTTAGCCTATGAATGGTATTGTATTGTTTGGGCTTTCCCCATTCCTGCACTGCTGAAAGGGTTTAACCACTGGTTTAGATTCAGTTACACGGTTTTGGCTGAAAGTGTCCCCCTCCCACTGCTTTGGACTCCATGGTTCCCTTGGCTGACCTGTTTAGAAGATGCCATAGAAATGTCATGTTGCCCCTCCCATGGGCTGGACCCGACATTCACTTTGATAGGTAACAAAAAATGACTTGGGATGGGATCAAACCAATGGCTCTTTTTATTTTTGCATCAAAATGAATTGCTTGATGTGACAGAGAGTTTTGAAGAGGAGGATACGGTATTCCCTGCTTCACCAAACATGACTTTGGAATTGATGACGTTCAAAAAGAAAACATTTCTACAAAAAAAAAAAAAAAAACACATCAAAATATGTGGTCTGTGTAGTCTAATATCCATTATTTCTCCATACTAGCTATTATTTCTGTTACTTATTGAATTAAATTACATATTATATATTTTAATGATTTTCTGATAGAATTACAGAGCTAGGAAATAATAAAATAAAAGTACTTATTTTTCTGCTAATATTCTCCCTTTACTTAAATTTTAACATATTTACAAAAAAAACAAGGCTTTCTATTTTGGGTACCACACATTTAGGGATAATTATTTCATTTACAATGTACATCTTAGGCCAATGTCAAGATTGTTTTAATATTAACCCTTAATCAGGTGAATCAAGTGACTATTTTTGGTCATTTCCATATATAGTGATAGCAATAGTGAAGACAGACAGTTTATTTATATGCACTTAGAGAAACTCAATTTATTGGCTTAGTCCGACTATATCAAAGTTTTCAAAGTCATGTACAGTATATACGTAAGTAGAAATGTAATCAAATTGAAGTGTTTTAGACGTCAGAGTAACCAAGTCAGATAAAGCAAGCGTCTCCATGCATGTAAACACCACCCAATCTGACCTGGACACGCCCCCTTCAGGAAGTGACCAGAGACACCACATGACAACATGGAAGTAAATGTAATAAATCAGTTCGTACCAAATATACTGAGCTGCTGCATTCGAACACATTCTCATTGGGTGTTGCCGTCCTACTACTTCTGCTTCAAATCTGCTGCATTTGTGTACTGATTGTTCTTCTTCTATGGCACCAACCAGAAGAATGCTAATGCAAAAGGACATGTAGCGAGTCTAACAATAATATGACTCACAAACTGCACATGTAAACTGAGATTTCTCCGATACTCCAGTTAAGTCCTTAGCTCGATTGTTGCCAATGGACTCTATGCACGGTCCCAATACTTCCTGAATTTAAAGGGGACACATCATGCAAAATGCACTTTTAAACTTTTTTAAAACACAAATATATGTTCTAAATTATCCACAAAAAGGTCCACTCCCCTTTTCTCCTGATCCGTTTCTTGTTGGAGGGGGATAAAAACGCTCTGTTTTGGATTTTCTATGCTTCGTACCTCACATCTATACATTCATTTGAAAACCCCACCCCACCAGCTCAGATAATCCCACCTACTGGTCACAGATCCACTATTATTCTCTATCATAGTCCTGGTCATTGTGCATGTGACCTGGTCCATGGATCGGACAGGCTGGTCCATGGGTGGCACTGTGACCCTGGTGTTGTGGTTCGTCTGTCTTTACCAGATCCAGACAAACCGGACCCGAACGTGCACCAGGGCTGTTAACGGACCAGGACCTAAAGGCACCAGGGCTGTAAAACTCAGCACTTGGTCCACTTTGATTCTCTCCAGCGGATTTTATTTCATCTGTGTCTTTGTCTCTTTTTCTCTGTCTCAACTTTTTCAGGTTCCATTTCTTTCTCTTCTTCCTCTCAGTAGAATGTGGCACAGAGGGGCGGAGTCAACTGCGGCTCATTTGCATGAAAGCATGAGGCACTATAATTTAGTGTTTTAAAGGTGTCATTCCATCGTTATTTCATTAATATTACTGTGTTCTCCATTGTTATTGAATACATTGTGTGTTTTTTTTTTTTAAATGCCTTGATTGTTTTGTTTCCAGCTGTTTTTTCACGGTAGAAAAAATGACTTGAGGTTGAACAACAGAGTTTACAGATACTTCCTCATACATGTCCATGACGTGGTGATGAGGTGTCTCTGATTGGCTCAGAATGCGTGAAGGAACACTACCCCCTCCTGTCTTGCTCTCTGTGTGTGTTTACCTTTACCAGAGTAGCATCCAGTTAGGTTTCGTGCCGTTGCTTGTTCTGAAAACATGCAGGGGAAAAAAACAAGGCTTTATTTCCACAGAGAGCACATGAAACAGTTGGATCCACCATTTTTTCCAGTTTGTGCAGCAGCTACTGTGGCGCCATCTTCTCTCGTAGATGTTAATGCTAATGCTACTTCACAATTTGGTGCAATGGGGGACAGGTTTAACCCCACGTGGGTGACGCTAAAGCCCATCTGACGTCAGATGGACCGTCTTTTCTTCCTCTTGTTGTTTTTTGTGAATGCAGTATGCAGACAGTAGAGGTGACAAACCACTTTCAAAGGCGATGTCTGTTGGTAACTCGGGGTGACCCATCAGATTCCAACAGCAGTGTGGAAAAGTGTTTTTTCAGCAGAATGACACCTTTAAAAAGGGCTGTGTCTCCAGGTTGAAGAGGCTGCTGTAACTCTGCATATTTTAACCAAAGCATGTCACAGACTGGTCACTGAGACACCAGAGAACTATGTTCACTTGTGGAAAATGGACATATGTCCCCTCTAAAGCAGCTCCTTTATTTCCTGTCTTTCATTTGGACACACTAATTAATCCAGGTGTGTGTGAAAACAGTCGTCACGTCAACAAGTAGCAGACACAACTGAATTAATCAGTGTCTCCAATCATGAAAGACAGGAATTAAAGGAGCTTAAATTCAGGAAGTAGTGAAGCTGTGCATATAGAGTCCATACTCAGATGTACATTTAAACTTCCTGACTGAGTCAACAGTCTGGTCCATGTGGTCTACAGGGTCTACATGGTCCACTTCTGCATGAACAGTGAGTATACATTTAATGTTCTAATACATGCTTTATTTTTCTACATTACATGTGTTTTTCCTTTCTTTGTTTATATTTACTGCTTGGATGTATTTATTTTTTGCCACTTTTTTTGTGCCACAAACCAAATACAGTAACTTATTTGACCTTCATTTTTTTCTACATAACAATAAAAAAAAATCATAATAAAGTTGTGTTACATCCTCCAATAATACATTACGATTGAAAATTTGAATTTCCAGTTATTTCTATGAATGACCCATAAATGGTTAAATATATGAGAAAATCTCATCTAAAGGAAAAAGATGCAGCAAGAAAAATGCAGTGAAACAAATGTAATGGAGACATAGAAGATATGAAAATATTAAAACATTACAGAATATCCAGGAAGCGAAGACAAAGCAGACTGATGAATGGATCTTTGGGTTAATGCATCATAACATTTCAACCTCTGCCACTGAAATTGAAACCTGAGTGTAAGAATGATCTGTACATTATAGCAATATGATGTGAGGTTCAGTTCATTAAACAGAAACACAGTAGACTGTTGACTTTCATAACCTGGGGACATTTCAATACTTTGACTTTTAGCCTCTTGAGACCCAGTAAAGTACACGTTTTTATTTGTTTACATTAAATAATTGCCATTTTTGGAAAGAGTATAATATAACAGTTTTTTCAAAAGCATTTTTTTTAAATTTTATTTTATTTTTATGGAATGCCTTTTGCAGAGGACACCTTTTTTATCTTAAATAAAGCAGTGAAAGTCTTGTCTCAGGAGGTTAGAGCAAAAAAAAAATATTTTTTTTAATCATTGCAATCATTGCTTTACCACAGTATTTATTCCCTAAATTATACATGCTTCTACTCTTGGGAGCAGTTAACAACTCAGATTCCAAAATTAACTGAAGAAATCAACTGATTTTCAGAAGGAAGAAGAAGAAGCATAAGCACATTCTTAATGGGAAAAGTCTGGGAGTTTGAATGAAGTTTCACATATTCATTACATTAGATGTTTTCAGCTCAGCTCAAGTGGAAGGACAATGCTAATTAAGTAAAGAGGAAGAACATCTTCAACTCATAGCCTGAGACTTTGTTTGTGTCAGTGGGAGCACAGAGTAGCATGGCAGTGAAAAACACTCCTCTATTATTGTTCTATCTCATGTTTATCCATTACCTACTTTTCTAAGCCAGTGGACATGAATGTAGAGAATCTCCATGGTCCATCAGCTTTTTTAAAAGATAAAGATAGAAGTAAGTAAGTAAGTAAGTAAGTAAGTAAATAAATAAACAAACAAACAAACACATAAATAAATAAATAAATAAATAAATAAATAAATAAATAAATAAATAAATAAATAAATAAATAAATAAATAAATAAATAAATAAATAAATAAATAATCTGTCCAATGTGCTCTTGATCCCAAGCAAATAAAAGGTAGAGCGGAGAATCTTTGTAAATTCATTCTTTTTTCTACTTTAAAAAAGCAGTTTTTAGAGATGACAAAATGACATAACCATCACAGAATCTTTACAAGCATTGTATTTGTCAGTACAATGTCATAGCTGTTGATGTGAAAAGTGAAATTATTGTGGTTATTATCAAGAAAACCATTATATATTGATAGATATTGGCTCTGAAATGAAACTCTTCTGAATTATTTTTGTTTTTATCATCATAATTGTCCAAACAAATGTACCTGTATTTGTATCAGGCATTAAAATGAACAAGAGATTTAAGATAACAAGGGGTGGTTAAATAATGTTTCCCATGATGGTATGTATTCATCAGTCTTTATTATTTATATGTATATAATAAACAGATACAATACAAAAATAATCAACAAGAAAAGTGAATTAGCAAGAAAAATATAAATGGATAAACTTCAATAACAAATGACAATGATCATATACAGCAATCTAAGCTTTCAAAAAAAGTAAAGGCAAATTTTAAAGAGCTGTTTTCAAATAATTGAAATTCAATCTAATTGAAATGAATGCATCATTTTCTAAAGTCTAATCTAGAAGTCTGGTCCTAAATCTAAACTAAATTCTCAGCAGATCCTTGTGTTTAAGGGAACAAAAACAGTTCAAGCAGAAATACTAATTCTTATGGTCATCCCACTGAGTCACCCACTGAATGATTTCCCATGGTTCCCGCAGTGTTGGAATAGGACAAGCCTATAATCAATTAGCTGTTTTCTCCTCATGTGGTTGTCAATTAGTGTGAGTAGTGATAGAGGATATGTGTGAATTTGCAGAACCTGCTGCCCTCCTCCTCTACTTACATTACTAATGACTTATAACTTAATAATGACGTGTTTACTTGACATTTATTAAACAGATGCTTGTTTTCAGACTATCCACTCCTACTTCAGATTTTCACACTGGTTTCTTTCAACTGCTCTATCATTATCTTACAAAAACAAGGAAAAAATTTGCAAACAAAAAAAACCAAAACACAATTGAAGATTTTCTTACGAAGAAAAAAACATCTTGACATCAGAGATCTAGCTACGGTATATTCTGGACTATAAATCGCTCCAGAGTATAAGCTGCACCAGCCAAAAAATACATAATAAAGAAGGAAAACATATATATAAGTCGCACTGGAGTATAAGGTGATGTCTAGATAAGTTCGATATGGGTTTAGTTTTGAAAAGATATTATGTAAAAATTGAACTGTTTCAGTAAAAATCTGCGTTAGCATGGGGGCGAAACACTTGCTGAAAATGATGTAATTCACATGCCACACCACTATGTGCATTGTAAGCCAGTCCCACTGGGTACAAGAAAACAATAGAAGTAGTGTGCATGCGCCCACATCCCTTTTACTACCGGCGTGACACACACACCGGACACAAACAACAACGGTAACACTTTATAACAACTATACACTATTAAGCATTAGTTAAGCATTGGTTACGCATAATTTAAGCATTAGTTAATCCTTAATTCCTCATGAACTCATCCTTAGTAATGCATTACAAAGCATTAGTAAAGACAGTTATAAATGTTCAACTAATACATTAATAAGCATTACTCAAGCATTAGTAAATCATTAATTTTCCATGAATTAACCATTAATTCAACATTAGTAATGTATTATGAAAGACAGTTTTAAATGTTCAATTAACACATTATTAAGCATTAGTTAAACATTAATAAAGTGCTTAATTCCCAGTGGCCGCAAATGGTATTTGCTACGGGGAGAGTCTAGAAAGTCTAGGCGAATTTGTGGGCGGGATAACCGCTGTCTGTCAAATTTTCTCTTTACACAACGCCACGCTATTGGATGGGTAACCAGTCAGAGCCAACCAATCAGAGCATGTAAATAGACACGGTTTGTGGTAGCTTTGATTTCAGGCCGCCCCGACATGATTCAGTTAGTACTTGAAAATGGAGATTTATAAAGCATATTTACCATTTGTAAGTGAGGTGGACTTCATCCACGACAACTCCCAAGAGGTTGTCTTGATATACTTTGCTGGCTAGCAGGTCTAACCATTCCCGGTTCAGCCAGGATTCCGGACTCCCATACACTATTTGGCACCGGCCGCTTCGGATCTCCTCCGGGTCGCCTTTGCTGAGTTGTGCTGCTCGTATTCCCAGTTTTTCGGCCTCTTGCAACTGGTCATCCATTAGGGCTAAAAGGGGTGACACAATGATCACCAGCGGGTTGTGCAGACCCTTGCATCGTCCCACTAGCGGAGCCAGCTGATAAATCAAACTTTTGCCATACCCGGTGGGCAAAACTCCGACAACGTCCCTTTTTTCAAAAAACAGCTTAAGTGCTGTTTTCTGCTCCGCTCGCAGGGAAAACTGTAATTTTAAATCACCTAGCGTTGGTGCCAAAGCCAGCTCGAATGGTTGTTCCTGGTGATGAGCCATGTTGTCTAGCAGCTAGCAACTGGTGTTACGGCAATGTGTGCTAGCTGCTACGTCTCTGACTACAACATTACGTGTCGTATTTGTGTCGTCATGAGGCAGGGCGGGCTCCAATCCCGCCCCTCGCGATTTGATTGGCCCGGTACATTTTGGATTTTCAGATCCGAGGTTGTCTAGTCTGTCTCCCCGTAGCAAATACCATTTGCGGCCACTGGGGACAGACTAGATCCTAGGCTACCATTATGTCTGACGGTTTCACCTGACTCGTCTCCAGACATAAAGAAGAACAAGACAGGAAGCAGATGGGGAATGGGGAAAAGAAGATAAAGAACTCCAAGGAAAAGGATATGGACCAAAAAGCACATCAGAGAGGTAAAAACATAAATAAAATAAAAACACACGAATGAATAAATGCTGATGTTGTTTAACTATGGTAGATGCTAGATCGGAACGGACGGGGGGCGGGACTAAGATCCGCTGCATATTGCTTTGCAATGGCTTCAAATATGGCACTCAGCTAAATCAGGGTGCATTTCATTGGACATATGTCTTTGTGGCATGCTTTTATTTTTTTCATGTGGAGTGTTTTGGCAAATTTAAGCACCACGAGGATGGATTTTTCTTTATTTATTATATTTGTCTGAATCTGATTAGAGTACTGACTCATTCAATACTGTTTTTTTTTTTTTACTCAAAGTTTCCTGTACACCACTGAAAGTAGACAGAATGGAAGGACATGGTGATGCAAGTGACATTAAAATAATATAATGACAGTGAAATAAGGCTTCAGTGACTTACAGTAGGTTTATTTTTAACAAGTCGGATATGTTTGACAATGTTCAGTCAGTTATATTTAAGAACCTCTGTTAAATTGTATTATACAGTCATTTATACACTAATAAATGAATGGTAAATACTTTTGATTCCATAAACATTGCACACACAGTTTTGTACATTATATTAATATTTACCTTTGTCATGTGGTGTACTGAAAAAATAATAAATTTTGACTGAGAGTCATCCTCGGTGGTCAGTATAAATTTTGCCAGATCTTCTTCTTTCAACAGTGCTGTCATCTTTCAAAAGTGTGAAATTTAACAATTTACAATGTTAAGATCCTCTTTGAACT
Source organism: Siphamia tubifer (assembly GCA_020466265.1). Classification (NCBI taxonomy): domain Eukaryota; kingdom Metazoa; phylum Chordata; class Actinopteri; order Kurtiformes; family Apogonidae; genus Siphamia; species Siphamia tubifer. The sequence goes on from CM035799.1 coordinate 30,294,997, forward strand.
ATCTCAGTGTTGAAATCACCTCGAAGGTCCCGAGGAGAACGTCCTGAGCACCGTCCCCTGTCCGTTCGGCCGTTCCAATCTAGCATGTCCCTTTAACTATAAGTGCCTCTGCCCATTACAAGCTAACCATATATATATATATATATATATATATATATATATATATATATATATATATATATATATATATATATATATATATATATATAATATAGATTGTGTGTGTGTCTATACACCTTTTAATGTGGATAAACATAATTTTATGTTCTCTGTATTGCAGCTCTTAATCCAAAGAAGGTAGTGCTCAGGTATCAAAAAATACTGAAGGCATTCTGTAAAGGAGGGACCACCATGGGTGCTGCTTTCTCAATCATTGGTGTATATTGTAACACAGTGGTGGTCATTGCACCCATCACTGGGCTTTTTATCACTGCACTGAACAGGCATAAGGACATCTTAGATGGTCCCAAAACTGGGCATGTAAAACTAGCAGTGGTTGCTTCTGAGTGCTCTCTGCCAATTGAACAAGAGTTTGCTATAAAGGAGAATTCAAAAACAAGAAGTGAGCTTGGGCTACGGTGCACTGTGAGAATATCAGTCAAGTGGGCACACCAACATATTTTGTAGTTTAAAAAAAAATTGTTTCAAAAATGTTACGTTGGTGTGCTCAGTTGTCCTCATTTGACCGTTACCTGCTGGAATAGCAATGTAATCTATAAATTTAATCTTTGTTTACTATTGTGTGTTTAATTGGCCTTATTTATTTGTCAGATACAAATGTTTTATTTTTCCACCATATAGCCTTGGAGGTGTACACCATGTCACATGTGAGCTAGGGTGTGTCAGTTTCTTTTTTTTTTTTACACACTATTTTTTTTACACATTATCTAGCAATATGTGAAAACTGTGTATTTGTTTTACTGTAAAGCACTGTAAGGTTACACACACTTTGTGCACTATAAGGGTGTGTGTGCCTCTGTGTGTACTGAAAGGATCCCTTAACATTACTTGAAATGTTAAGGTTTCAAAAGTGTGTATTTAAAAGAGCTTGTATCTTATTATGACAATGTCAAGTTTACTTGAAACATTATAGCTTGTATTTGTTAAAAGTGTTTCATTTAAAAGATTTTGTATTGTTTGGGATCAATAAAACTGATACTTTGAATATCTTTGCTTCTGTGTCATTTATAAATGCGTTATTTATGCTTTATAAAGCATAAATAGTCCTCACTTTAGATGGGCTCACAGAATATGCTTAAGTAATGAGTAACTAATGAGTAGTAACCACATTAATAGGCATTAATAAGTTATTTATTAAGTATGAATACATGTTTGTAAAACATCTACTAACACAGTTGCTAACCCTTTATAAAGTATTAACAACTCAAGCTATCAATGAGCAACAAAACAGTGCTTAGTAATGCATAATAAATGTGATATAGATATGAATTCATGATTAATTACGCATTTACTAATGCTAAATTGCTACCAAAGTATTTTAAATGGGTTGTTTAAAACATTTATAACTGTTTACTAATGCTTAGTAATGTATAACTAATTATTTACAAATGATGAGTTGATGCTGAATTAAGCACTTTATTAATGTTTAACTAATGCTTAATAATGTGTTAATTGAACATTTAAAACTGTCTTTCATAATATATTACTAATGTTGAATTAATGGTTAATTCATGGAAAATTAATGATTTACTAATGCTTGAGTAATGCTTATTAATGTATTAGTTGAGCATTTATAAATGTCTTTACTAATGCTTTGTAATGCATTACTAAGGATGAGTTCATGAGGAATTAAGGATTAACTAATGCTTAAATTATGCGTAACCAATGCTTAACTAATGCTTAATAGTGTATAGTTGTTATAAAGTCTTACCACAATGATCATATCACTGCTAACACCCTAACCCATTCACCACTGATACTCTGTTCTTCACCATTGTTACTGTTTTGTGATTTTTCTTTCTTTTTTGTCTTGCTATTTTCCTATCTAATAGAGCACCTCTAATTATTATTACTTATTTTGAGTCCAGGTAGTGCTCCTTAAGCAAACTTTTTTAGGAATAAACTTTTATTTGGAATTAAACAGGAATAAAAACTGTCATGTAAACAAGGCTACTGTTTCTATCCTGATACTGATTCTGACCATTTCAGTCACCTCCACAATCTAACACAAACTAGTATATGTAACCATATGTCTTCTCTTATTTTGGACTTTTTATGCAATTTTGTCCAAATGCAATATTCTTGAGATAATTATGTGTTCACTGTGATTCAGTGTTAAATTTAACACTTTGGCAAAGTAATGGGCAAGATATGCAAAAAAATGAAGCAAAAAATGCGTGTGAACTGATGAAAACTTATATGAAATGTTTTATGTTAAAAGTTCAAAGTGAAAAATATTCACAGTCTAATAAACATTAAATAAAAAAGTCTACTCTTCAGCACCAGATAAAATCAAATACATGTGTTGAGTGTCGTGTACAATCAACTTTTTATTTTCTTAAGAGCTTTGTGTGACCTTCAGGCTGCTCTCGAACACCAGCACATCTCCATGGAAACTGACTTTAGGTATATTTTACAGCCTGCTGAAACAGCTCAGGAGGGTTTCCTACTTCACGTCTGCCTCTCCTTTCACACACATGCTCTATTGGTCTGTAAGAACAACACATATAGTGCCAGTGCTGAGGCTTGCTCGAAAAGTAATTGGTTTCATTGCAAAGTGAATAAATAGTAGTGGCTGGTTGTGGAGGGCTTCCTGCCGAGTTGGACTGCTCCTGGGTTAATCGCAGTCCCTCTGTGACTGGAAGCTTTCCCAGTAAGCACTGGCCACCAGCCACTGGAAGAAGCAGTGAGTTGCCACACAGCCAGCTGGAGGCTCAGCTGAGGGAGAGGAAGCACAGAGGGTCACATGATCATCTGATCAGGACAAAGTTGGACAAGTAGCTCTCTAAACTTTCGTACAGATTTAACATTTTTCCTAAATTACACTTTAGAAAGCTACTGAGTTGGATGTGAATCGTCATTTTGAATGGTCTGATTTAATATATGGACAAGATTTTGATGAATGAACAACAACTATATAGTCTTAAATTACACTGCTGTACAGTTTTTTTTAATAGAGACATTAAATGTATTAAATATTACATACTTTAATAAGATGAACCAGAAAACAAATTACTTTAGTGTTGGTTAGTTCATGTTTTTAATATATATGATGGTGTGTTATTCCACATATATGGTGGTTTATGTACATGTATACAATGGATTAGTAAATATTCCCCTAGAAAGAACCTGTAAAGTGAATGGATCATAATGTGCAGACAGTGTTTTGAAGTAGATCTGGTAGATCTGGTAGATCTGAGACCAATATTCCTTTGGACTAAAACCTATTCTCTTGTTTATTCTAATAATTTCACATTTTGACCCCAGACTTATCTTGGAAATTTGCATTTAACCAGTATTTAAGACTTGAGTTTTCTTTATCACTAATAAACATGTGATAACATTTCATTAGTTTTATTCCAGAAACATTTCACTTGTCGACCAGCGTTATTGTAGAAGAGGTGAACAGTAACACCCTTTAATACTAATAACATGTTTAACTATCAAAGCAAAATCCTTTTCTCTTCTCCATCCATCCATCCATCCATCCATCCATCCATCCATCCATCCATCCATCCATCCATCCATCCATCCATCCATCCATCCATCCATCCATCCATCCATCCACCCACCCACCCATCCATCCATCCATCCATCCACCCACCCACCCATCCATCCACCCATCCATCCATCCATCCATCCATCCATCCATCCATCCATCCATCCATCCATCCATCCATCCATCCATCCATCCATCCATCCATCCATCCATCCATCCATCCATCCATCCATCCATCCATCTTTTAGTCCTTGTGAGGGTGGCAGGGGTGTCAAATCATATCTCAGCTATCTATGGCTGAAGGTAGGATGCACCCTGGACATGTCACTGGTTTATCACAGGACCTTCTCCACCTGACGAAGAAAAAAAAAAATCATAATTATAATTATATTACAAATGTTAGAGATAATTGACATAGTTAAAAAAAATTTTAGATTTTTTTTTCTGTAATACAAATTGCAGTTTCATAAGCCATTCGTTAGTACTTCAAAACATATATACCATGTGAGAGTCGGGTGTCATTTACTTAGTTTTAAGGAAACATTACTTATATTGTAGATCATTTTCACCCATGTATGTTAAGGATTTACAAAAGACTATCATGTTACATCATAATTAAGATACTTTTTAAATGTTACATTAATATGACTTTATACATTCTTAAGATCGACTTTAAATACTTTTAAATCCATGATTTCTCATACATTTGTAAATATGTAAACCCCAACAAATGCATATTTTTCACTAGGTTGGGTTGAAATGTATACTTAACATCCACATCACAAGAACAGACTGGAACCATGGGCGTCTAACCCCCCCCCCCTCAATCTACTGTTTTCACTTCCAACTTTTTTCCCCTCAGTGAATGCCAGTTTTCACATTCAGATTCATATCACTCTATTTATCCTCAAGTGCCAATTCATTTTAGAGACCTGGGGTGCAGCAACGGACAGGTCTCTAAACACAAGGCATATTCCACACACACACACACACACACACACACACACACACACACACACATACAAATACACACACACACACACATACACACACACAACAGGACAGAAAGTGCAGCAGTGACACTACTCTAAAATCTTAAATAACTAAAGTGACAAAGCGAAAATAACTAATAAAGGGATGAAAGTAAAATCAACAAATGTATTATTTTAATATGTATAAAACAATCTTAAGAAAAAACATCTAAAAAGGGGATTTTCCACAGATCTTTTTCATGATGCAGTGAATGTCCAGTTTAATGTGATGGGTTCTTCCTATTGTAGAAGTGTCTATTAAAAGGCTATGATTGCAGGTCAGTGAACAGTTGCAGAATAACACAGAAAAACTACTTTTACACTTTAGAAAACAAATACATTTGAGTGTCACAATTGGATGTTTATGTGACATGGCAGGATATTTATTGTTGAGGTCAGCATTTTTGAAGAGGTGCAGGACTTTGAGCATTTTACTATTAATATTGTCTCGTCCTTATATTTTCTGTTTTAAAGACATTTCCTTCAACTCCATGTGTCTCCAGAGCTCCATTTGCTTACTGGTCAAAACTATGAATAGTTTACACTGCTCT